>WBNO01026114.1:0-31625 GCA_013400575.1 Peucedramus taeniatus | reverse complement strand
GGCGCGGCAAGGCAGCACGTGCTGTCGCCGCAGCGCCGTCCCCGGGCCCGGCCGGAACTCCCCGGCCCCTCTGCCCCGGGCCCCGCGGCTCTGCGGCCTCTCGCCTCCGTCACCGAACCGGGGCCGGGGCAGGGTCACAGAACCGGCAGAACTGGAAGATGCCTTCGAGTCCCGAGCAGCTCAGCCCTGCCGCTGCAGCCTCTGCAGCGCTCAGCATCGCCGGGCGCCAGGCACGGCCCCCGCCTCGGGCACCGCAGGCATCGCGGCTCCACCGCCTCCCTGGCAACCTCTCCCAGTGCCTGCCCACCCTAACGGTGGAAAAGATTTTTTCTAACGTCTCATCTGAATCTCCCATGTCTCAGCTTAAGGCCATTTTCTCTGGTCCTCTTGTGGTAGAAGAGACTGTCCCCACCTCCCTACAACCTCCGTTCAGGTGGTCCTAGACAGGCTCGTCCCATCGGAGAGCGGTGCAGGTGTTGGGGGAGCCTGTGCTTTCCGTCCATGCTTGGTTCAAATTCACCTCCCCCCCGCCTTTTTTCTTGCCCAATCTTGCTCTCCTACAGGCTCAGCAGTGCTGTTATAGCCACCACATTTACTTGGTGACACTTTTTTTTTCCTTTTTTGTGTTTGGAACACGAGCAGGTAAAGCACTGCGATCTCTTACACTGAAGTTGTTGCTGTGGTGAGGCAGGGGTCGGTGGCAGCTCTTAGATATTTCATCAGCTGCATTCTAAACCCTCCTGGCAGCCCTGCCATTGGCTCCCAGGATAAGAATGAATGCCAGAGAAAACTGTTGATTAATCCAAGATGTAGAGCTCTTCTCCCATGGCTCTTCATTATTTCACATCTTCAACATTTATTTAAACGTTTTAATAATCAGTGAGGTTCTGAAATGCAATTGTAGGCATGAGGACTGAAGGAACACAAATGAATCATGAGGTGATAGTTTTTATACTGAGTTATTTCTGTCAGGGTAATATGTATATTGTTCCTTTGGTAACTAATCTGAAGATAAGAAGTTATCATTAAGGTAAATTTTCCTGGCAAGTAAACATGATGTGATCAGCGGTTTCATGGATGGAAAAGTCAATAACTAGACTGGCTGAAAATGAGTATTTACCTGATAGTATTAAACTGTAGTTTAACAGCTTTGGTTCTGCCTTCATGGACTGAATTTGCCTGGCCAGTGTTGTCACTTAGTAGTGCATTAATTCCACTTTCCAAAGTTTCCTCCACAGCAATTTATGTCTGTCAGATCTTTCAGCTTCAGGCCCTCGCTCCTGTGTGTAGGATTTTGGGCACATACCTCTAGTGTGTGTGTGTTCCAAATCCTTTTTTCCCTGCAGTGCAAGTCATTAATTGGGAAACTTAGTGCAGTTTAGTGGTATGTGCTTGATCTTCACAAGCAAACTCATTTTTGGCAACATAATCAGCCATGGGCTTTTTTTATGATGCCAAATGTGCAGTAGGAGAAGCACCGAATTATGTAAGGTTTTTGCAGAAGCACCAAAAATTATTTTTGGATTCCAGATTTCCATAATCTGAGTCTCTATCCAGTCGTGTTCTGAATAAACCTTAGAACTGCTCTGAGTAAGAATTGACATTAACTTTGAAGTGAAAAACAAATGCATTTTAGTTTGGTAGGAGGTCACAGTTGTCATTTGGGGAACTTCATTGTAGGACTTACAGTCCTTGCATGTGATGCACTGGCCTGCATTTAGTTCTAAGGCTTTAGTTAATTTGTTTTGGTTGTTTTCAGTAGTGTAACAGATTATTTAGGATGCTTTAGCAGTGGTGCCAGGGATCTGGGTATTACAGCATTTTTACTGTTGGGTAGACAAGAAGGCTTGAGCTGTAAAATACTTAGCCAGGAAAAGTTCAGTGCAGCAGCCAGCTACAGTTCTTGATGTAAAGATGTGCGATAGTGGGGGTATGGGATGGAAAGCTTGGAGAAACCACCTTTACAGCACATCTTTTCCAGTAGCCTTCTTAGGGTAAGATCTTTTTTCAGCCTCTGTGATGCCGTGTCACCAGAATTTGGGAAGGACAAGAGACCTAAGATTTCAGTGGATATCAAGCACATGTTGACAAATGAAGGACCACTTGTTTTTTTTGCCATCTCTGTGTGCTGTGTTTGGGCTAAAGTTTACATTGCAAAGGCCTGTCATAAAAATGAGGTGGCCAGATTTATGTTTCTGGGGAAAATATTTCTTGGAAATTTCTAGAAGGCTTATAGAACTACTGTACTTCAATTTTGCACGTTTTAATCTTACTTAGCAGGTTTTTTTTTTGTTTTTTTTGTTGTTTTTTTTTTTTTTTTTTTTTTTTTTTTTTTTTTTTTTTTTTTTTTTTTTTTTTTTTTTTTTTTTAGGTCTTGTTGCTAGTTTGGGGGGCATGTCCATATTTAGTCTTGGGACCAAAAAATAGCACAGCTATAAACATCTGTAGCTGCTGAGCTTCCCAGGCTGTATTTTATTAATAAAATAGTTCAGGTATGTTTACTATTTGCTTTTTTGAATTAATAAAATAGAAGTGCTCTGCTTTAAAATATAGACACAGATGTCTTTGTTCAGAGACAGCCAGAATTTCTGACCACGCTGAATTTTGCCCAAGAGCACCTTCTGCCTGGACAGCAGAGTGAGAGGAGGGCAGTAGGCAGACTTCACTGATGGGAGCTGAAAATGCAAATGGCTTTTTGGGTTTTCTGCTCCTTTGTGGGACTGGTTGAGAAGCTGCTAGGGCTGCTCAGGGGCCTTTGCAACCCATGCCAGCAGGACAGGTCATCCATTGGTTCTCTTTTGGAACTTGTACCCTTGTACAAGAGCTGTGCCTGGAGGACCTGCAGTGTGACAGCTGCAGTTTAGCTTTGTGCTTTGGATGCCTGCACTGCATTTCTGTGGTAATAAAGATTCATTCTACAAAAGATTGCCTTTCCCTTTTCAAATCTCTTTAGAATAGAGGGAGGTGTTTCATTTTCGTGGAGGACCCTGAAGGAAAACAAACTTGGGGGATTTTTTAGGTGTGGGGCGGGGCTTTTTTGTTTGTTTGTTTTTTGAGGTTTTTTTTACCCCTCAGAGCCATTGCTTTTTGCTTGTCATATTACAAATGTAACTTTTGGTTGTTATTGCAAAGATACTTTGAAACTAGTAACTCTTCCCAACCAGTATGGGAAGAATCCTGAATATCCTTTAGGGTTACATTTTTTAATTGTTTTAGCTAGTGAACTTTTAAAGATCCTATAAAAAAGTATTAAGAAAAGGGAAAAAAAGTTCCTTAGTAGTCAGACTTGAAAGATTTGGTAGATCATTTTTCAGATTTAAAATCTTGGTGATTCTTCATATTCCTTCACTATTTTCAGGTTAAAGTATATGATTTCAAATCTGTGTGATCAGTGGTCAAAAGCTTTCATTAGTTCCAGTTACCAGCATGTCTTTTGTTTTGTTCTTTATGTCAGAGTGCTTAACCTGGTGAATGATACCTTTTATTATATTTTAATAAGAAGGTATCATAGTCATGCCAAGAAAACGCAATTTTCTCCTCAAAATGATGTAGAAATGTTAAGCTGTTACTCTCTGTATTTCTTTTTGGTGTTTTTGCTGAATGCACTACAGCTGCAATGTGGCTTGTTTTGATAGTAAAATATTTCAAATATTAATTTTTTAAAAATTTAATCTTTATGATTTTATCAAAACTTGTTTGCCTAGTACAATTTAAAGTTTTGTGCAAATGAATGCTTCTGAAAAGTTGGAGTGAGCTAATTGAAGACTTTCAAGAGAAATTCTTTAATATTGAAACCCTCCAAAATTCTAAAATTGTAGTATATAGTACAGTTCTATCCAACACGTTTTTCCATCTATAGTGTAAAATAACATACACAGATCAGTTAGTTTTAGAAATCTAGGTGCCAAGTGCTATTAAGATGGTGTATTAAGGTAAAAGGGTGTTCCATCTAGTTAGAATCTGCACTCCCTTTCTGTAAAGAACACAATCTTGTCAGTAAATGCCACGTGTTAGGTTATCAATGTACTAGGGAATAATATTCCTGACTGTCTTCACCATGTGGACAACTGAAAATTTTTAATTACCATGTAAAAATGCCAATCATATTTTTAAGTATTTCCAGCTTGTAAAATTGTATCAAAAGAAAAATCAGGGCTATGTGACAGTTGTTCTTTGTCAGTACAGGAGTTTTCTGAGCAGACAGTGAGGATAAGGAGTGGAAGGACAGTTTAACCATAGGCTGTATTCAGAGGTTTTAGTGGTGTAACTATTTCAGTCCATGCACTGAAGATTTATATAAATGATTATTCGAAGGAAATTAGCAGTATAATTGGTATAATTATTCTTTCTTGTATGAAGAACTGCTGTTATAAAGATATCTTTATACTTGCCTAGTTGAATCAAAAGCAACTTTAATTGCATTCGTCTTGCTGAAGTGGTACAACTTCATGTAGCAGAACTTTTTGCCTTTTGGTAGGCAGTTAAATCTGTAAATGTTTGTTCCATCTGTAGATGTTTGCTTTCCTCAGGTTTCAGAAATGTATGCTTTAGTATTCCTCCTGCTGAGGGATGATGAGACACTGCCACTTATTAACTAGTTCCCAAGTCTTTGCTATAAAGTAGCTGAGAAAGTTCACTGTGTGTATCTGCTAAAGTTCCCTTCCTTGGTGGTGCACCGTGCAGTTCAAAACTAGATGGCTTGACTTACAGACAATTCTTCTGTGGCTTATTGTAAGAAGTCATGTTGATAATTCCTGTATTACTCTAATTCTCTTTGCTTCTGTGAGCCTGCAGTGCAGGAGGTGTACTGTGCTGCTGCTGTGCTGCCCTGCACAGCTGGTGTTTGCTGTAGCCCTCAGGAGAAGAGTTGCCATTTAGGGTTGGTGCTACTGCCAGCCCTCGTGATACCTCTGAATGATGCTCTGTTTTACTGAGTGGGTTGCACTTGTGCTCAGTCTTCAATATTTGGAATACATTACCAGCTTCTTCTTTTCAAAAGGACTTTGATTTGTTCATGGTTTCAGACTATAAGCTGAAGGCTTTTTAATTGCAAATTGAAAATAAAATGTGTTTTTGTTCTTACAGGAAGGAAGAAACAGAAGCTTGCCAAAGAGAGAGCAGGACTTTCCAAGGTAATACTGCGTTCACTAATGCAGTGCTGTTTTGAAAGATGTTTCACTTGTGTTATTTGTAAGATTTACGTAAGGCTTTGTTTTGATTCCAGGATTACAAATACTCCTGCAAATATGCATTCTTTAGGTTTTTTTAATGCTCAGAAATAATTGTGTGGTTGTTCCTTTTTGGTGTCAGAGGAGTTAGAAAGTACAACATTCACTGTGTGATTTGATGGTGTTTTCCCTCTTTGTAATATGAATAAGGACTTTTCAGACTTAAAATTATTGATGGGATACACTTATAACTGAACTTGATAGGTTGCTTTGCAATAAGTATTTTATTTCCTTTTCATTATTACCAATGGATCCAGAAAGAAAATATAAGATTTCTCTTAAACAATTGCAAGAAATACAGTTGTTATAAACATAATACACCTTAGAATTTATATTTGCTCCTAAATGATGCACTTAATTAACTGAGTAGAAGTATTTCAGGCTCTGTCTCTCTACAGATTTGTGATGTAGTGTTATAAGACCTGAGTCTGATTTTCAAAAACATTTTGAGTATGTTTAACTTTGTGGTGACACTTGGTTTTTTTTGCCAGTGTAAGTGTAACAAGTGTAAAAGTGTAACTTTGTGTGCATGTTTAGTTTCAATTGAGAATATTTTCTGCTGATTTTTTATTAGCTGGTGTTTAAGGGCTGATTTAACTTTTCTGTGTGTGTTTATAGTTGCCTGATCTGAAAGATGCTGAAGCAGTTCAGAAGTTTTTCCTTGAGGAGATTCAGCTTGGAGAGGAATTACTAGCTCAAGGTAATCATATTTTTTTTCCAAAGGGTAAGTTGTAAAATAATTTTTCTCTACCTTTGTTAGAAAATTATTTTTATACACCAAGAGATTCTGGGGAGTCAAATTCATCTAAGAAAATCTGCTTGTTTCTAACCTTATGTGTTCAGAAAGTCCATCAAGGAAGGAGAAGAGCTTTGTGTGGATTGATTCACCGTAATTTAATCCACTCTTGGTGGATGTTTTATGTAAATATGTTACAGTGTGGAAGATGGTTGATTTCAAAACATTGTAATTTGTCATACAGGTGAATATGAAAAAGGTGTCGATCACTTGACCAATGCCATTGCTGTGTGTGGGCAGCCGCAGCAGCTACTACAAGTTCTACAGCAGACTCTTCCACCACCAGTGTTTCAAATGCTTCTAACTAAGCTCCCTACAATAAGCCAGGTATGTGAAACATTCCCTTTTGGTCTGGTTTGGAAAAAAGTTTAAACACTTACTTTATTCACTGCACCAGTCTTGAGTATCAGGTTTTGTAACCTGTTGTTTTTTTAATATGTTCAGTTAGATTAAAAGAAGCTTTTTTTATTCACCTGAGATGTTAAAAAGTGAATATGAAAATCATCATGTAGCATTAATAGCAACCAAGATTAAATAGAAATGCAAAACTTCTCTTGTGTATAGGGTATGCTAAGCTCTTGAAGGGGAGGCATCTGGCCACAGCTCTGGTACTATAAGTGGATCCAGTGTTTCCCAAATACAAGTTGGGGGAATTGGAAAAACAGTAACTTTATTGCTCTGGGTCTTGAGGTTTGTTTTTTTTTTTTTTTAATTTATATTTCTACAAGTGTGTGTAAATGCTATGGAAGTTCATAAAAATGAATCTGTTGCTTTTGCTGCCCTGTTGCTTCTGGGGACAGCTTTAGACACAAGATGTTAACTAGCACCAGAACCTGGGACAATTTGGGCAGCTTGGGAGTTGCCCTGATTAGTAGCTTTGTGTATAAAATCCCCTCCCATTTTACTCTGAGTACAGAGTGAGTAATGTTGTTAATATGCTCACAGATGAGTTTGTTGTAAAATAAATGGTATGTTTTGTGTTCTTGGAAGTACAAGGGGGCTCCCTAACAGTGTTACCTGAAGTAAAGCAGAGACTCAGTGCTGGGTATCATTTGGCTCTTCTTACAGCTCAGGCCTGGTTACATTTCAGGTTAAGGTCCATATATTCAGTGGTATCACTGGAAAATGTCAGGTATGCAAGATAAAAGAGTTGGGGAAATGATTGAACAAAAATGTTTCCTAAGATAACAGTGCCAGAAACCACACAGAGGTCATCACTTGAGATAGACAGAATATTGTTTATCTGACTTTGGCTTTGTTAGGTATTGTTCCACTGTTTGTAATTTCTGTGGAACTGACTTCAAAAACTTAAGTCAAATAGATTGCCATTTTTAACTTTAATCAGTTTGTGCACTAATTACACTGCTTAATGTTCAGTGTAAAATTAGATTGCTTGATAATCAGTTGCCTACTGTCAATTTTATGTAATTGTGAATGAGTTTTTCTCCTTCTTACAGAGAATTGTAAATGCACAGTGCTTGGCTGAAGATGATGTTGAATGAGGTCACACCACAACGGGGGGAAAAAAGTTTTCTTACCCCAGAAGATGAGCATCAGTAGGGGGATAAGGGGCAAACATAGTAGTTAATGGACTGTGTACCACATCGGGTTCTACCAGGGTTAAAATTAACTTTGTGTAGGTGGGTTTCGCAGGATTTTATTTATTATCCCAGTGAAAAGTGTATTTTGATAAGAATTCATTTTATAAATACACTGTGTTGAGTTATCAAAGTATCACTAACTTCATTATTATTAAAATACGCAGTTGTAATGTTGTACATATACAGACATAAAACTATGACCTATTAAAAACCCAATGCTCATTTTTGAAAAAATGAAGTTATGGCAATAAAGATTTATCTGCACTTGTGTGTCCCTATAGTACTACTTTAAAATCCAGAATATTTGGGTGTCAGAGCAAATGATCTAAAAATGACAACATTAAAATTTATTTTTAATGTTATGTCTGGCTTCCAGTACTTTTAATGAAGCTTAAAACTTCATGTAATTTCCTGAGAAAATAAATATATGATAATTTAAACAGTAAAAGATCACCTTAGAAGGAGATGCACATCACAATGGTAAGAGATGACTGGCTGCAGAAAGAATGAAAAATCCATTTCTGTCAGGAACAAAAACATGTAAAGTGATCAATTCAAAATTACTGGCAAACTTGAAAGCTCTCTTAATACAGGTGTCTGAAACAAAGCTGTTTAGAATAGAACCTGTGCACATTTTAAGAGCACAAAGGTTGGGGTGTTTTGGAAGGCTTGAAATGTTGCAAGATAGACAGTTGACATTTCAGTCTGTAGTCTTCAAGACCATAACAAATGGTTGTTAACAGTCTTTTAAAGACTTTTGCCTTAAGAAAAAACATTGCATTGATAAGGTAAGACAATTATATCCCTAGGGTAAATAACAAAAGCTAATGGAATTAGATGTTGTACAACTTCAATATGGTGTGGTGAATTTTCCTTTGCCAATGAAAAGAAGACAAATAATAGACAGCAGGCTCAAGTGAGTAGGAGAAGTGTACTTATGCAAGCAAGTTTTTAATGGGTAGGGTCTTCTGAATGTCAAAACAGACTGGCTTCTGCTATTCTCTGGGTTTGTGCTATCAGCACTCAGGTGGCAGAAGAAACAATTAAAAACGTAGCTTTATCTTCTTGGCACAGTGACTGATTTTTAACTTGAGGAGAATGTTTTGAGGTGTCTTTCAGACCAGCTGACAGTACTAATGATACTGCTAGATATTAGATGGCATAATCTTGTAGAAGTGAGATACGTTGAGAGCACTCTAGCTATCTCTGTCTCATTTCATCCTGGTGCAAGTTTCTTCAAAGGCAGATTCTCCTCAGTGGTTCATGAATTGGCCTCACACAGGATTTTTGAGAGGTTAAGTGGATAGCTGATGGCGACCTAGCAGTCAATACCTGGATTTGGGAATAGAAATGGCTCTTACTGAGTCATTCTGCTGAGATGGTTTGCTATGGAATAGGTATTTTCCCCTTAAGCCCTTGAAAACATTTCAAAAAATTTGAGGTACTATTAAAATGTTCTGTAATATGATAAATACTGAAGTTATTGGCTGGTATCAACAAACATGTCTTAAACAACTGGACGTAGTTTAATCTTTGTCCTTGACTTGTTCAGGTAGCATAAAGTAAAAGTAAAACGTAGCAGCCATATTCTTCAGGGGACAATGGCCAGCGTGCTCTTTTCCTTTTAATTTATTTTACAAGGACAAAGTTATTTTGCACTTAATAAAAATACTGTGAAATTGCAGAAGGTTCTGATTTTAATGAGGCTTTTTGAAGGAGTTTTTCTTTTCCCTTCTAACCCTTAAAAGTAAAAAGCAGGAATTCATAGGTTATGCTGACAGAACTGTTAGCATATTTACCTTCTGTTTTGCTGGTCACTTCAGCCTATCTTTTTAGTTCAGCTTTTAACATTGTTTTAAGGTGGGTAAAACTTCCATCCTGCCTTGAAAAACAAACCCAAATAGCACAAGACAAAAGTAGCACCTTTCTGTCAAACCTGAGCATTTTTCTACATTCTTTGGTATAATGATGACAATTTGAATTCACATTTTAGCTAACAGCAAAGCTCTCCTGAACTGTGTTTCAGCAAACCTGGGTGCCAATTCTGATGGAAGGCTTGGTGACAGTCTGATTATATCTATAAATGGTATTTGCAGTAACAAGTATCATAGGCACACATATTGCTCTAACATTTTTCATTTTCTTGAGCCTGCAAAGTTAGATGCAAACAAAATTTAAGACAGCATAGGTTTAAATGTAGCCTTAAATGCAAATTTATTCTCATATCTGATAACCCAAGTACCTGGTTAGTATGCTAGAGGCAAGCTCTGATACCTGTTTTGAGTGCCTTGGACTAATAGAGTGGAATGCTGAATCCTTTTAACAAGACTTGAATTTTTTTCCTCTCTCCAAATGTCTGAGTGAAACTAATACTGTACAATTGTGAAGACTTGAAAGATATTGACTAGAATGCAAATCTGCTGTTGCTCCAAGAGGAGCAGGCTGACAGAGGTACAGCTAAGCGCACACAGTCCACAGATGTTTCAGACTCAAGCAAAGACACTGCTTTCAGACACCAGCTAAGTGCAGGTCATCAGAAACTGATGGTAATGATGGATGTTTTGCATCAGCAGCAGTAATGCCATTGCATAAGCTGTGCATAGTGCTGTACATTTCTTTTCACTCGTGCAAATGAAAAAAGCATAGAAGTAGTCCACAATTCCAGTTGTGGATTTGCTGCTATGGAGCTCACAGCTGCTGGAGAATGAATCGGTAATCTTACTTTACTGCAGGTTAAAATACTAGTCCGTCTCCCAGAAAGAGCCATCTTCCCTTATGTGCTTCTCCAAGAAAAAGGCACTTGTTTTCAGCACTAAAAGGATTTCTTATAAAGAAACGGAGAGGTTGGTTAGTTTTATGTTGGGAAGTCGTCTGTCCTCGGTTATGAGTTTCTTAGGCAGCTTTTATAGAAAAAAACCCACCCAGCTAGTTTCATTATCATGCAGGACTACCTTTGATGTCTCACATTTAAGTTTTCTAGATAATGGAATCAAATCCAAAACCAGAGTGGTCAGGCACACACTGAATCATCTGGCACTAATTTCCTTTCCCTGGGGGATGACACAATATTATTGTTGCCCTTAACATGAAAAATGGAGAAGTCCCAGCCCTGCTGTGTAGGAGGCCAGCCAGCCATCATCAAAGTAGAGCTCCAGCTATTTATGCACTCAGAAGAATCTTTCTAAAGTTTCATTTGTACATCTCTTGATGGTGTGTTTAAAGTCCCTTAGGCTGAACAGTGGCCCTACATGACTGTTGTGTTACAGTTGACATGAGTTAAACATCAATGGAATCTTTGAAGTGGTCACAAAGTGCTTTTAGTGATTGTTTCAAAGGCGTGTTGTGCTGCACACCCATGCTTCTGTGTTTTTAAATGTATGGACATAAAAAGGGCTGTTGTGAAAACAACAAAAAAAAAATTCTTCAAGGTCTCTGTTGTACCCAAGTTTTGGTTTGGTCTTTAGTTAGTGTGCTTACACTGACCAGCATAGCTTACAGTATTCTCTGTGCACTGACCAAAAGCCTGTGGCAAAGAGCTGAAACTTGTGGTCAGTTCATGAGGACTGGGCTAGCTTTCATCAGAGGCGTTCTGGAAACTGAACTAGTCTGGGTAACAGTACTTGTTTTCTGCATTTGTACCAAACTCGAACTTCCCAAAGAAAATGTGAATGTCTAATGCTGTTCTCACAGGGCAGAGTTTTCCACAGTCGGTGTATGAATGTGTGAATGAAGCTGTAGAAAACAGCTGGCCCTTCTGTGTTATTTTTTGTACCAAACTGTCCAACATGCTGGTACTAGATAATGGGCAGCTTTTCCGAAGTACAGTGGTTTCCATGTGTTCTTGAAAAGAAAATCCCAGTTCTCTTTTCTTTCCCTGCAGTAGGGACTAGTTTTAAAGAATATTTACTGGACATCTTTTGATGAGCTCACTACCATGTTTTCCAATCATTCCTGTAACTTAATAGTCCTTAACTCTTAAAGGCGTCTGAGCTATGAGCTTTTGATTCCAGGCATACAGTTCCTGTTCCTGCTTCAGAAAGGTCAGGTCTGTCTTTAGCAGGTTGATAGACGATGTCCTGCAGTGCTCACTCACAATTTCATTATTTCCCTTGCACCCTGAGATGTTCTCGACTCATCTTTGGGATGAGAGGGTGTTTGGTGGTGCTGACCCATGGTGGGAGAGTTGCTTAACAGAGTGAGTGTTGCAGCTGGCACAGTGTTGCTGCAGCCTACAGATCTCTTGGGGTAGTCCATGCTGCAAGGCAGTCGTGAATGGCTTTTGTGTATGGAATTTCTAGTGTGCATGGAGGCAGAAAACAGATGAAGTCAGATGGTTCTGCCTCTTTGCATGTTGGACCCTTACAGCTAAAAACTGATTTGGTCACACCATCATTTACTTGAGTAGGTCTTAATCTAAACAGCAGAGGGCAGTTTTGCACACACATTTTTGTGCAAGCTCACCCTGCAAAACCCTAATTTTTAGAATCTTCCTGTCTGGTGAGGTGATGTCATGCAGCATTTTGTCCAGACAGATTTAGTACGGTGTATAAGACAGGCTCAGTGGAGCAGCAGTGGAATATGTTTCTACTGATAATACCTATTTTTGGCTTTTTAAAATCCTATGTGTTTAAATTGTTGTGATGTCATGATTAGGAGGATTTCCCTCTTTCTCTTCATCCCTCAATATGAACTAGGTAAATAGATAAGCCAGCTGTATTGTACAACTTAAACTCTGCAACAAAATGCAACCGCATCTGATTGCCAGGTATGCAAGAGAAGTTTTCCCCTGCCCAGCTGTGATTATTCTGGGTGAGCTTTGCTAGCTGGAGTGAAAGGAATGCACCTTTCATGGTTAACTGCAGGAGGGGTGGAAGTGAAATCTGCATCTTGAGATTTTGCCTGGAGTTGGACTCTGCATGTGATGGGCCATGTGAGGAGAGCCAAGCAAAAAAAAAAAAAGAGGCAAGATATTATAGGTTGGTGACAGGATGCATTTTCAATGCTGGTTGAATTTCAGCTGATGTTGACAAAATCTACTCACCCTGTTGTGATCTTGCAGCTGACATGCAGTGAGCTGATCTCATACTTTGTCTCTCTCATGCCTTGGAGGCAGTTGTTCACATTGTAGTGGCACCCTAGCTCAAAACCAAATCTTTGCTCCTACATCTCAAAAATGTTGTTTTTTTTTTTTTTGCTTCCTGGTCTTTGTTTGTGGGGGGTAAAGTGTATGTATTTTATACAAGTAAATGGAAATTTTCCACCCTTGTAGCTGTCAATCAGCATTTTTCCAAACATTCAACTTAGTAAGAAATTCTTCAAAGTCTTCTCAATACATGACAACATCTAGAGAAAGCTGTTTAATAAAAGCTACTGTGTGAAAACCATGCTTCTTCTCCTTCCTTAGGTCACTCTGGCCATGTTACACCCTGTAAGATAGCCTGGAAGATACAGAAATTTGCTGTAAAAAAACAATATTTGCCTGTTTTGGCATGTATGTAAAAGGGCATTTCCCTGGAACTCTGAAACATTAGCTGGTTAGCATCTCTTGTTGTATTTAATATTATTTAATGAGAAAGAATGTACATTCAGCTTTGATGATTAAAATGACAATGATTATTGCATGAATTTGTGAATTATAATGCAGTGACTAATTAAATGGAGAAATGAAAAAAAGGGATTCTTGAGCAAGTATGTTCTTTGAGAAACTCTCCCTTGTTGTTTTTAATTGATAGTACACACCTAATCAATTTATAGCGGTATTTCATTACTGGTGGAAACAGTCTGGTTTTGGTAAAGATTTACATTCACCACACATTGACCTGGTATAATACAGCCTAGTCCTGTAAGTTACTGTGAGGAAGACTCCTAGCTCTGAGGAGGTGGAAGCTTTTGCCTATATAAAGAAGGGAAGCCCCATCTGACCCCAGGTTACAGCCTCTGTATTTATTGAGTTCTAGTCAGAGTGTTTGCTATAATGACACCTGAATTTGCATAACCATGAGGAGTTGCTATTTGGTTTATGTTTCATTTGTTTTTATCTCTCCATCTAAAGGTTTAAACTTTAACATCAGGTTCCTTGGCTTGTTAGAAGTTGTCTGACACAACTAAGGGCCCATTTTTACTTCTTTGTAGGGATGTTATTTACTGGCCATTGGCGCTGGCAGAATTCTTAGCATGAAATTATTATTACTTCTGTATCAGCAGAGATGTGTGTGGCACTCTGAAGAATCTGTCAAGATGAAGTCTCTGCTTCTGCAAACTCACAGCCTGCGGTCCTGATCCCGTAATTTACTCTGCATGGTCCTTTCCTCATGGAAACCTAAACAGTCAAGAGCAGGACATTGGGACAGTGACAAAGGAAGGGAGAAGGTAAGGTTTAGGATATGTTGTTTTGGTAGGAATTGGGTGGGTGTTTTATCTGAATTTTGTTTGAAGCTCCAAAGTGTGATTCTTTTCTATGTCACATTAATTTTAGACTAGTTGGCTAATCAGGACTAGTTACTAGTGTAATCAGGAAAAATCAGACTTCAACCAACCATAGATCTGCTTATAAATAATTAAACCTACCAAAAGAAAGAAATATTAAAGGCTCTATAACTAAATAGATTTGAGGCACAACTTCCCCCCCTAACTGAAAGCAATAACATGAGCTGTCAAGCACTGGGTTAATTTCTCTGCTGGCAGTCCTGCCGTTTGTAAATACCCTCTGCATTGAAAATGTAAGAAGTAATCTTTCAGAAATCTAGCTCACTGTTGGACAGCAACTTTAAAAGGAACTCTGTTCTGTCAAAACTTTGTAATCAGCCCAAACTGTGGTGCCTGAAATTCAGTGATACCATGATGCAAGTAGAAAAGCTGGGCCATAGGTATTAAAGCAAGCATAATGATTTCCTTATAAATAAGGAAAACAGCCTAGATGGCAATGCAGTGAGTCAGTGTCCATCTCAGATGTTGGATTGCAGCGTGTGAATGCTTGACAACCTGATAAAACAGTTGCAAATTGGAGAGGTACTTTACAGAGAGAGACTTGTAGCCCAGTTTTGGACAGCTTCCCCATCCTAAAAAACAATGCAGCCTTCTAAAGTATGCTTTTGACCCTCCAAGTCCTGGTGGTAAGAGCAGATCTGTTGGCTCTATCCTCCTTTTTCTAATTTGGAGCTGGTTTCCAGAAAGCAGTGGAGGACATGTCTGGCAGGAGCTGGTTATGTGGTAACCATATGTTCAGGAAGTAAGGTGAAGAGACTGGTGTGCCCTGCCACCCTCAAGAACCAATGGACCATCTGGTTCTTAGTGGGAACTTGAGCACTAAGCTTGAGCAGCACTTGGGCACCTTGGCTTCCCTGGGCAGCTATGAAAGTAAGTGCTCATGAGTTATATTGATTTTTTAAAGGGAACGCATCCCCTGGGATGGAATGTATTGATACTGGGGCAGTGCTCTCCCCATGCTTCTGGTCATAAAATGTGAAGCAAGGAAAAAAAAAAATGACTCTTTTGTAGAATCCCTCTCTTATTTTGGTTGTTTCCAGAATGGTGTTAGGACCTTGCCAGTTGGGAGCAGTGTTTTCTCTGCTGCATTGCCCTTGAAGATCTTCAGCAGGCCTGACAATATTTGTCATTAGACTTTAGATCTTTTCAAAGATAGGTATCTCCTACCTTAGGCAGCACATTTTCAAGAAAAACAGTGAACTCACCCTTATTTTAAAGAAAGAAAGAAACAGATTGCAGTCTGACAGAACCAGCAATGGCTCAGACTCAGGAATCTTCATGGTCTTTCCTTTTTTAAAATCTTAGTGTTCAAATTCTGCCTGCCCAGCTCCTGGTAATGTTTCAGGTGACGTGGGTCTCAGGGGGTGACACCAAACTTTGTTATTAATTGATGCAGGAGTGGTTTTGTAAATTCAAAGTATTTGTAGGTCCTCATAGTATATGTAGTCACCAAAGAATTTGTAGAGAACATCACTGGGTTTTTGAAGATTGCTGCTGAAAGAGTAGTTCTCTGGAGCAGCATTGATTATCTTCATTTGGGGGAACTTAACTGCATTTTTCTTTTTTCTTGGAAGAGCACTTTTTTTTTTTTTTTGCTAATATCAAAGAATATCACCCTTTTTGATATGCCTGCAGATGCAGTATAGCTGTGCTCTTGTGAAGCTTCACCGCAATCAGGGACCAATGACACAGAGCTAATGATTAGCTAGACACATCATCCTTTGCTCCAGAGCCAATACAGTCTGCTGCTAATCACCTTTCAATGCCTATAAGGTGTGAGACTGGTCATTTATTTCAGTGGGAAGGGCATGTGCCATGAAGCAGAGCTTTGTGGGCAGTCTTGGATGTCTGATGCAAGGCTTCTTTCATTGCTTCCCAAAATGATGGTGTCTTCTGGCAGAGTTTAGGCACTGGGAGTGTTTTTGTCTTCTGGGTAAATGTAAGTCTGCTGTAGCCAGGATTTTTCAATTTAACAGCTTTCAGTGAATGTCAGAATTCTCATACACCAAAGCTCTTTTTACTTTTTAACTTGCTGTGTGAAGATCATACAAAAGAATTTGTACGCTGCCCTTTGCTGGGCATCTTCTGAAAACCGAGGGCCTTTTGCTGTCTAAAGGGCTTAGCACTTGGGCTTTTCTTTTTTAAAGTGTTAAAAGGTTAACATTTGCATTCTTTTCAGAATACAAATGCAGAGGTACATTGCAGATGTACATAGTGGAGTCAGATTTTCAGGGTTGGCACTGCAGTTAGCATCAGGGCACACAGCTGTTTGGTCTAACATGACTGGGAACAGAGCATCAGGTCTAGATTCAGACCTGTCTCCATGGGACAAGGTAGTGCTCACTTTCCTGCCAGCCCATCATTTTGCCCACCATATGATAATTGCAGAAGATGATGAAGCTGTGGTAGCTTTGTGTGCAGCAGCGATAGCAGCAGCATTGGAAGATGAGAATCTGTTTGGGCCTCAGTGTAAAAACCAGCTTTTCCCAGCAAAGCCAAGTTTATCTTAAACTTCTTTAAGGTGGAATTTTTCCCTTTTTCCCTTGCCTTCCTACACCTGTCTTTTATAGAACAAGCAGTTTTGCAGTTTTCAAGCTTGGCTGTAAATCATGAGTAGGAAAGGGGGTCCCATGTGTGCTGGCCAGCGGTGAGCACCGGTGCAGGAGGTTCGGGGAGCCGGCGGAACCCCGCTGCTTCGGCTTCCAGAGCCCGTGTCGCTAGATGGCAATGTGGCACTCCTGCAGCTGCAGGTCCTGAAAAATGGCTTGCTTTTCTTGTATTTATCTCTGCCAAACTGATGATTGCACCCACCACTTCGTCAAGAGAACAGAACAAAATCATTTCATAGAACATTACAGCTGTTGTGCCTTTTTCTTTTCTTTCTTTTTTCCTTTTTTCCCCCCACAGTTCTTTGTTCCTCAGCAGGGTGCAGAGGTTTAAAAACCTTCTTTCTTAATCACTCTCCTTCTAAAAACAGAGAAAACACAGCCTCTTGGGAGAAATTAGCTGTGAGAAAAGCATTTCTCAAACAATTGCCAGGAAATATTGTCTTGACCGATATTCCTGATGTAACAGTGTCATTCTCAGTACTGTTATTCTAACATACTCGCTGAAAAAACAGCAGGATACAGATCTGTAATGCATGATCTGCAGCTTACCACCTACCTTACCTTTTTATATACATTCGCTTTCAGTTTGTATCCTCCCCCCACCCCCTGGAGCTACTCTGTTTCGGAGAGTGAAGAATTATTTGTGCCTCTCCTCTTGTGACTAGTGCATCAGGCCAAGACTGTGACAGGGCATGGCTGAAAATTAAGGTTATGCCTCTCCTGTCTGGGTTCCTGATTGAAATTCAGTGCTGTGTGCTGCGGAGGGGATCAAGCTGCATGCTTACAGTGATCCCTCCTAGCCTTAAAGCCTGGCAGCCTGAAAATACGTGAGGTTGGTGAAGCCTGAATTTCAGTGGGAGCAGCTGTAGAGCAGGTATGCGTGAAGCAGGCAGTAGAAATACACTGAGACCGGGGTCTCGACCCTGAAAGCCCTCTCCCCATTTTGGTATTCATGGAAGATGGACCAGGCTGTAGGGTGGGGAGATGTTGGAGAAAGGGTGGTAAACTTGAAGTGCTAAAAGCCAGCATTAGCAGTGGCTAGGAACTGCTAGTAGCTATCCAGAGAGCTGTGTGTACACACGTCCGTGCCCACTGGCATGCACAGCCATAGCTGTTTGTATTGTGTGGTTCAAATTTTGTCCTTCCTTACATAAATTCATGGAGATTTGAGAAGTGAGCCTTGCTCTTGGGACAGGGTGTGAACTGAAGCACCTTCTGGAAGACAGACAGCAGTGTAATCCTTTCATTCAACCATGTCTGCAGCTGCTTTTTATAAACTTGGCATAAATACATACTCAGTGAAGCCAGGCCTGTGTAGCTGGAAAATATTTTCCACCACCCAAAAAAACCAGAAGATTGGAAAAAAGAGCCCAGAAATTGTGCATAACATGGAATGGCCTCGCTTGTGGTTTTTTTCCATGACTTCCGCAGCTCATTTTTCTGCTGCCAATTTTAGAAGCCCGTAAGTCATACTTGTTAAACTTTCTCAGTTAAAATGTAACTCTAAGAACAAAGTCATATGATATGTTGCAGCCAAATAATCCTTCCAGAGCCTCTGACTGGAGAAAAGCTACCCCGATCTGCCCAGCTCGCAAACCCGCACGGGCTCCGGTCCCAGGAGAGGCAGGGCTGAGGGGCAGGTTCACAGCCCGGGGCTCAGCTGTGCTGCCCGCATGGGTGATGGATTCCCAGTGGACTTCAGCAATGTCTCCCTGCTTTTGCCAGGGCGGTCAGGCAAAAATTCCAGCTCCTCCTCTAGGAGGACTTCAGGCAAGAGGCTGAGCAGAGGGGGCAGTGAGGGGAAGCAGCACAGAGGGTTTGGTGGTGGAGGAGGGTGCTGCTGCGGTCAGGGTGAAGGAGCTGAGAGGTGAGAAAACAGCAGGTTGCCAAAAGCGAAAGTGAGTTTGCTGGAGGGTTTGAAGAAAGGACATCCTCATTTTCATTCACTGCCTTTTTAAGTGTTGAATCAATATGGAAGTACTTTTATGCCAGAAGCAATAAGTTTGTTTGCCAGTTTTGCTCTGTTTTATAGGATGATTTTGCTTACACCACGCCCCAGATGACTGTTTTGAAGTGCCAATCCCTTGTCCAGGGTCTGCTCTCCTTGCAAAGACCAGATTCCCAGTCACTGCTGGGAGGATGTCACTCTAAATTTACCCTTGGCAATAGCCAAGAGTGAGATCTGGCTGATGGCCGTGCCGGCAGTGGTGCTGCAGCCCACCTGAATTGACAGTCCCAGCCTGGGCCCCTGTGACCTGCTGCCGGCTTGGGAACACAGGGAGTCCTGATATCCCGAGGGCTGCCTTGGGCAGCCTCTGTGCCCGGAGCGTGCAAGTCCGGCGGGGTGAGAGGGCCTGGAGCAGGCAGGGGAGAGGCAGGTGAGAGGAGCGAGTGCAACTGTGAGGGGCTTCAAATGCTCCGAGTTCCAGCCATGCCTCCCCCTTCTGCTGGGGGCGGAGCAGCATAAAAAAATCTTCCTCTGGGAAAAAAAAAAAAGAGAAGAAAATAAAGAAAATGCTTATGTTTTCCCCCCTAAATATCAGCTTTTGAGTTTGGTTCTGGCCCTCCATGGAAAGTGTGTCTGGAGGAAGTCAGGGGAATCACGCTGCTGCGCAGCGGCTGCCAGGAGCGGCGGGCCCAGAGACCGCCTTTCTGCGGCAGGGCGGAACGCCCTCGCGAAGCCTGTGTGGTCTTCACGGGAAGGGAGGAACTGAGCAAACCCACTGGAAACCGGCAAGGGTGTTGTAATGTTTTTTGGACAGCCTGTTTCAAAAAACAGCGANCCACCCACCCCCCTCCCCTGGCAGCCGCTTCCCGTCCCATGACATTGAGGGAGGTGGTGGTGACTGATGTAACCGCGGCCAGGGAGAGTCTCTTCCCAATATGCAGGGGCTGGACTATGGCCAGAGAAATTTGCTAAGCCTGGGTTTTCTCACACCGGGTTCCCTGTGTCTGTGCACATACCTGTAACTGGGCCAGGTGCTTGGCACGGCTGCCTCCCCAGCCGAGTACACGAGGTGGCAGAGCTACTCAAGCCAGGAGGAGGAGAAGAAGGAGAAAAGGAAGAAAATGTTGTTCTTTTCCCACATGAATGCAGACCCAATAACACACCTAGGCACTCATTGTTTGTGTCACCATGTTGTAATTTGTAACACTGTCTGGTCGCTGAAGCCAGCTGTTCTTTGTGCTCACGGCTGGAGCGTGGGGGAGATTGTGAAGAGAGGCCTAGTAGGTTTTTTGCTGGATCACCATCTTTAAGTTATTGTGACAGACCTTTAAAAGGATATCTTTGTATGAACTGGAATATAATGCTCAGCTGGGCTCTTAAATTCTGGCTCTGTTGAGAAAAGAGCTCCGTTCATATCGATTGTCATTTTGTATGCAGTTCACGCACCGACTTGTAGAAAATCTGGGCCAAGAGAGATATCATTAGGTATTTATGGGGGTTTGGTTGGCTCAGCAGTCAGTTTTTCCATTGTCATGCCGTGACAGTAGTGCATTACATACACCCTCAGGAGACATCCTTCTGCTACCACATCAGTAAAGGACTTTTTTTTCTTTTTCTGACTCATCTTCAGCTTGAAAAAAAAATGCCAACCACCACCAGTAAATATAATTAGCAACATGCAGATACACTTTAGGTAGCTTTCAGAGCCCATTGGGATAGGTCCTGTTAAAATATAGTCTCATCGTTGCTTACCCATGCTTGGACCTCCAGCTGCATTCCTGATTATACTTAGACATAGCCTGGTGATGTAGGCTGAGGAGCCATTTCTAGTCTGGACAAAGAGGAGGAATATATTTAATGCTGGGATCATCTTTCATGCACACACAGGAGCTTTGGCCAGACTCACAAAGCAGGGGAGTACAAATGGCTGTGTTGTGCTGGATGCGAGGTCTGCTTAGCGCTTTATCCTGCCTCTGACAGGGGCCAGCAGCAGATGCTGCAGGAAGGAGGACAACAAGCAGAGCAAGTCTAGACTGATTCTGCCCCAGTGTGCCCTCTTGGCTCCCTGCATAGCTATTCTCATTCACCAAAGCACTTGGAAAGAGGAAACTACTTCCGTAGGCCTGTTCCCCAGCCTCTTTGGGTCCCTGCTGTGCAGTGGCTCTTGTTTGTTTTGCTTCCCAGATGTGGTTTTGGGTGGGATGGATTTGCTTTGGATCCACTTGGTCACGTGGGGATTTCTGGGTTAAATGTGTCCTGGCCCCCTCAGTATTTCCCTTATGTAAGCGTGATGGAGCTGGGAGCAGGTGGCACACAGCTGGGCTCTGCTGTCTGCCAGGTGGGTGAAGTCTGTGCCTTCCCAGTTAGGAGCTGCTGCCTGTCCCCTTTGTGCCATTGGAGCACTGCAAAGCCGGGACCCAGTCTTTGGATCCATGTTTCACTTGGGGGTGAGGGCTGGCACCAGTCACATGACTGTGAGCACGTCAACTGGGAGTTATATGGCTCTGATTATTTATTTATTTATTTCAGCCTGTGACTAAGATGGGGGAGTATTTGTATGGAGCCACTCCTCCCAGAAATTGCTGTTTATATTTCAGTCTCCTGAGCAGAGTCAGGCATATCTGAAGTGCTCATAGCCCAGCAGTGGTATGTGGGCTCTGCTGGCATGTCCTTGCATAACCTGGCATTCATGCTGCTGGACAGAGTGTGGGCTGGTTGTTTGCTCATCCTAAGCACAAATGAGCAGAAGTTTTCCTCTGTATTCCTGATTGCTGAGCTCAGAGGGGTGGAGGAGATGAAGAGCAAGCTTCCCTCTGAAAAGTGGCCAAGGATTGAGTAGGCCCAAACCTGGGGTTACACTGAGAAAAATGAGACAGTGTGGGAGGGCTGGTGGCCCTATAGCCACAGATAATATTGCAGAGCTCACCAGTGCAGCATGTGTTCAGCACAGTCACTTGTCACACTGCTGTGTGTGTAAGCAAGTGAGTACCTGCTGCCATGTGATCAAAAGGAGAGATGCTTTTAGAAACAGGCGAGGGTGGTGTGAAAAAACAAGTCAGCTGAAGCATCCTTAGTTTGTAGGACACCTGTGGGCTAGTAGGCACAAATGAAACTGTGCACAGAAACTCCTCAAATATCAAGCTGATGTTTACTTCCATTATATCTACTGAATTCCACCTGTGCAAACTACTTATTTCTTTGGGATCTCATCAATTCAGGATGCTGGTTGTGGACACACCTAACCTCTGGGGGAAGGGCAGAGCCAGCTCAGACAACTTTGAGGGAAAATGGTTCCCCAAAGCAAGGGTCTTTGCCCCTATGGTGGGGCAGAGGTCAATACAATGAATTAGCCAAGAAGAATTTAAAGCCTAGGGCTTTAAAACAGCACTTGACTAGGTGGCTAGCAAATTAATGGTATATGGGGAAATAGGTTTTTGTATTCTTGAGCCAAGGGAAGTGTGGTGAATCCTGTCCCCATATGTCATCAGTTGCTAAAAGAAGTCTTCTGGAAATGCTAAAGTCTGTCTTTCCTCCCTCCTTGCCCTATAGCAATGTAAGTAGCACAACTTCATCTGAGTTATGTGATACATGAGTAATCTTGCCTCCAAGGCTGTCTGGGACTTCTGCACCACATCCTTGCTCCAGCTTGTAACTCAGTACAGTATTTTACAATGTCTGGGATAGAGATCATTTCTTCTGCGTAGTGTGCTGTGGTATGTTCATTGGGCACAGTGCTGTCTATTAGATGAGAAAATTGGCAAGACTCCTCTTGGGCCATTGATATTGGGCATTTTTTGGTTTAGCATTTCCTAATTCTTCAGTAAGTCACCTGATCAGATAATGACTGAGGTCAGGCCTGTTAGCCTTTGGTCAGCAAACTAAAACCTGGGTTTTTTTTCCTGAGCCGAGTTTGTAAACAATGCATAGACCCAAACTTTTAAGCTGTCATGGCAAAGGCTAGAAAATGGGAAGAAACCAATGCCAGCTCAAGTTGAAGTGTATGCTGTGAGTGGTGCTCTCATTTCCAGCAGGGAGGACTTTGACATTCTAAACTTACTGCTCAGCCATTGCAGTGCAGCAGAAACTCTCCAGAGAAAGATTACTATGGAAAATTGCCTTGTGTTGGTGGTACCTCCTAGTCAGGGCCCAGCAGCTGTGGGACTGCAAGGAAAGTTTGTGTGGTGCTTGCTGATGTGTTCAGTGAAGGATCTGCAGGCTCCAAACTGCCCTTCTGTTTGTGAGCTCCTTAATCTATGTCTTCAATGGTAACTGGAGGAGAGGAAAAGCAGCTTTCCAGCCATGTCAAGCTTTTTTTTTTTTTTTTCTTCAGTGAAGAAAGACCAAGGTATTAGTGGTTCTCAGAGATGCTGAGTGAGACAGGTTTGGTCTTGGGAACACATGTACAAAGATGGGGTATTCCCAAGGAGGTAACTGTGTGAAACTGGTGTAAATGAGGCCAAGATCATGGGGTTCGGTTCTCCAAATAGGAATCTTACATTACATTGAGGTCAATGGGAGGCAAAGGTGTGGCAGTCTTTGTGTGGATGGGAGTTTTTGCCACTGCTTGAGCACAATGGAGATCATTGGGGAAGCATTTCTGAGTGAGCTGACTACCTGCACCTTGCCTGATTTATATCCCTCTGGCTTGTGCTGATGCACAGCCAGACATTGTCAGCTTTCTTGGCATCTAGATCACTGCTGCCATGTGGTTAAAATATGCAGAGTGTCAGAGAGAAGGAATGGGGTTAGGAAGAGGAAGCTGCTGTGTGAGACTTAGTTTGCTTTATTAAATCGTGCTGGGCTTGGTTTGGTAATTCCCACTCTCTAGGCCCAGAGTTTCAGTGGTTTCATATTTCAGCCCAGCACAGCATCAGTAAGTCCATTCTTCCAGGAAGGTGAGACTTACTTTCAACCCATCCCTCCCCTTGTCCTTGGTAGACTAAGGCTGTTTAACAGCAACAAGGGTTTGGGGTGTAGTCTGAGCACTAGGAGGCACTTTTGCTTCCTGTCAGTTTCTTGTCCTTCTGCAAGCAGGCAGGGACATCTGTCTCCTTTCCTGATGTAACCACTGAAGTGTCCAGCTGCCCTTGCAAGGGCTCAGCTGTGTGTACCTCAAATGGAAGCCAAGGCCAGTTGTGAATGCTTGCAACCTCCCAGGTCTGGCCCTTGGCATAATTTTCCCTCTGGCCTCACCAGCTCAGGAGGAGTCTCATTGAGTCATGATAAATTTGAAGGATGTTCTTTTACTGACAGTGCCTAAGGAAAATTTGTTGTGGCAGATGACAGTGCATTTGTGTCTTAAAGATGCTCTGTGGTACTGAAGGACAATTACTGAAATGAATAAATAAATATAGCAAAATAAAATTCAGGAAATAAAATAGCTCAAGAGGAAAGTTACAGACTTAGCCATCAGCCTGGTTTCATTCATTTTGGGCTGGGTGACAGTCACAAGTTCAGAATTCAGTGACATTCAAACCTGTCTCTACAGGTGAAGGGACACAAAATGGGATCTAATTTGTTCTTCATGGGGCATCACTTTCTGGTGTTCTTTTTTTTTTTTTATTTGGCAAGAAAGTACAGGTAATTTATGTCAATATCATCAGAGACATTCTTGTTACTCACAACTGTGACCTTGTATCCAGCTAAAAGAGTTATAGCAGGTAACCAGCGAGATGCTCAGCTTACATCCGCAGATTTTTCAAGCAGCAGCTATGCTGGCAGGGCTACCTGCCATGCTGTCCAGCCGCATTGGTGCCAAGTGATTCTGGGAAAATGTGGGCAGTGACGCCATAGAGCAGTAACGATGGAGGTGGATTCCTGGAAGAAGCCTTCCAAGAGCAGCAGTCCCTGGTGCAGCATACTGTGGGGTGCATTACTTTAGGGACAACTGAAATGTGGGAGAAGGGGTCAGACAGTCACACTGGCACGCTGCAGTGTCCTATCCGCACAGCAGGCAGCTACCTTACTGAACCGGTCACAGAAAATGGGCTGCTTGGCCAGGAGGCAACAGCTTAGACATCACAGCTTTCATTCAGAATTTGCTGTGAGCTGGCCAGGCATAAATAGTGTTTGGGGTTTGTTCTGCCAGCTGCGTTACCAACAAGGCAAAAACTGTCTGAGGAACAAGGCTCAGGTTCACACATTTAAACCATACCTGTCATAAGGTTGCTAAACTTTTCCCTAGGGCTGGTACTACACTATTTACTGTATTGGCATGCTGTCTTTTCTGTCCAACTGCTGCATGATTATAGTGTAGCACGTGCTGTTGACAAGGACTAAAGCTCAGATCAAGCTGTGTAAGGAGGTAACTGTGGCCTTGATGTCTCCGTAATGAAACCAGAGTAAATTACTGGATGCTGAATGAGTTATTCCCTGTTTATTTCAGTTTAAGCAAGCTTGGAATCTGATCTTCAGAGCATGTGTTTTCTCTAATTCAACTGGTCATATTTATAAATTCATGTAATGGTCAAAATGATCCAATAAATGACAGCACACAATCCTAGCACCTGCAAAACATTGAATGTATATATTGGCACTTTTCTTATTTGCTGACTGCAGGACAAATAGGTTTCATACTGGGACATCCAGGTTTGTTTCAGCAGCTGGATACATGACAAAGCCATGTTATAATCTGGGTACTGATTATGGCTTTGCAACATGTTGGCTCAGCATATGGTGAATTTGGATGCGTAGACAGATCAACTTTTTAGTGACCTATGGCTTGATTTCAGCATGGAGAATGTCAGCATATTTGTGCTAATTAAGGAAACGGCATGGGAAACTCCTTTCCACTGGCAGATACAGCCGGAGCTCAGGAAGTGTCATTGCTCCTCAATATTTTTTGTAACAGGCAGTACTAGAGAAACAGCTTTGTGTCTTAACTGTATTTCTAAGCTGCACTGAAGCTTGTTTGCTTCTTGCCCAAATCTTCTGTTTTAACCTGCTTCTGGAGGATGGATTGAATGGTTAGGTCACAAACACTTTAGGAGAGTGTTTCAGCTGTATTTGGGGCCAGTAGTGCAGGCTTAGATTCTCTGCCTTGATTTGGTTTATTTGTAATGTTGATAGTAACTGAACTAGAAGTAACAAGAAATAAATACAAGTTTGTGCTCACACTTTGCTGGCATAACTTTCTTGCTGCTGAAAATAATACTTTTGCACAACACTAACTCTTTTCTTTCATTCAGACACTGTTCTGGATATGTTATGCTACTCTTAGCACATTCCCATGTTCATGTTCCCGAGAAGGCAGGCTGAAACCTTGCCAACTCTATTAAGTTCTTTCTGTTACACTGAGTCAGCTGCTGTGATTTTACCTTTGCTCTTGGTCAAAGTATACACCCTATTACCTTTTTGTTCTTTTTTTTAAAATGTAAGAAATAGCATTACAAGGGTTTGTTCCATGTGCCTACATTTCCTCCTACTTCAGTAACAAAAGCAGCACATTACTTTTGTTATTAATAAGACAGGTACACCTAGAAGGCCTTGATATTTGGGCTGTGGATTCCCAAGGGATTCATGGCTCAAACATGGAGGACGAACAAAAAAGAGAGAAATAAGTACCTTTATTTGCATTTATGAATAGGGAACTGAAGTAACCATAATTAACGGGGCACTTAATTCTTTCTTAGTGAAAGGCCAAAGGAAGAAATCTTCAGTGAGGCTGTAAGTAGATCCAGGACCAGCAGATCTCTGTTCTGCAGATGGCTCTGGACTCAGTTCTGCTCACAGGCCCCAACAATACTCAGTCAAGCAACAGCCATATGTCCACGTGCCCGCCTGCCTGAGTTCTGGCCAGCAGCCCAGCCCTTCACTAGGTCAGCACAGTGCTTCTGTTCCCAGTGCAAGGTGCTCCCAGAGCTTCTGGTCTTCTGCCCTCTCTGCTTTAGTAACAATTCTTGCTGAATTGGCACCTGCAGCAAGAGGTTGTAGTGGCTGCTTGTATTGTGCACTGAAGGCCTCCAGAATGGCAGCTTCCATAACTGGGGGTCATGGCAGACCTTCCCCATATGCCAGCCCATGCGAAGAGTTTTGCAGCTCTTACAAGTTGAAGGTGGAGTCAGCTGTAACCTGACTTACCTTCCTTGTCATTTTGAAGTCTGGTGAAACATGATGCATAATGATACTTATTCTGCGTCTGCAAGTAGGAGACTGCCTTTAAGCCAAAGTGTCTCATCGGCAAACCTCACCTCAATGCGGAGTGCTTATTCAGATGTAACCATGAAAATGAGGGCTGGCTAAATAATGCCTCTGAATGAAAGGATCCACTGAAGCTCATTATAATGATCTTAATGATTTCCAATTCAGCTGTGTCTGCGATATCAGAGTGCAAAGGTAATTATGGAAGTGCTAAATACTATTATTATTTTATATTAGTGACAGGGTGGAGATGAGACCTGGTGAACCCTGCTCCCATCTGGCCTTGAGAGGAATGAGGGTTGCCCCTTCCCTCCACCCCTCTCAAGGCCTGCGAAGCAAGAACTGTGCAGGCAGGGTGGAGCCAGGACTCTGCTCCCTCTTCCATCAGCAGCAACCTTGAATCTTACTTTGCCTTCATGGTGTCAGGAGGTGGCTTCTTTCCATGTGCAGCAAACTCAGAGAAAGGAGATATGTCTCCACACCACTCTTCTTGCCTCCATCTTGTCAGCAAAGGAAGCAAACATACCTTCTCTCTCTCCTACACTAGTTTTGCTGGTCTTTCCCTCAGTTTACTCTGTCTTTCCAGTGGCCCTCTGCTACTACCTGGTGTTGCTGGATTTTCCCATCATTTTTATTTCTTAACTGTGTGATCTGGGTGGGGCTTCAGCAGCACAAGTGCTCCTTGGCTTGTATGGGATTTCTCCTTCCTCTGTGTTGGCAGCTCAGATTCTGAGGACTAGAAGAGGGATGTTCAAGCCTGGCTTTGTAGGGATGTCAGACCAGATGACCTCCTGAGGTCCCTGTCCGCTTCAATTATTCTGTGTTTTGGAGGACTTGTCTTGCTACCGACATAGCTCTGGCCCGTGAAAGTGCTAACCCTTTGACCCATGAGGAGTTTTTAAGGAAACAATGATAACTTACATGGTTAACAATTAGCTACCTGACTTTTGTGCCCAACAGACTACGTGATCTGTGGGAACCTTCTGTGCTACCAGGGTCTGCACGGAAAGCTGCACCCAGCCTTGCTGGCCCTCCCGGCCCATGGTGAAGCAGTGAGAGCACATTCAATTAGCTCTGTTCACTGACCACACCAGCCTGCGCTAGGAGAAACCTGTGCGGCAGCAGTGAGTCAGACTCAGATGGTTACTTGACCCAAAGGAAGGCTTGATGATACACTGAGGCTGGGACATACCAGCAGTGATTATATGATGATTCACTGCCTGTGCTCTGCCATTCAAAACATCCTCTGTGTTGCACAGGCAGGGCCATTCACAGAGGCTGCAATGAGGAAGTGATGTTTGCACCTTTAGCTGCCACCTTCTCACTGAACCTTTCAGCAGCTGCCTGCGGTGTGGCACTGGCCTCCCTCTGGGCAGGCTGGCACTGGGAAGGTGTGCTGGCAGGGGCAGCTGCCTGATGTGCCAGGTGACTACAGTTTGGCACTTCCTGCCAGTAATGTCCAACCTCGCCCTCAGAAGGTTTGGCCAAAGTGTAGTGCAGCCAGGCATCCCGGTGTCCCCCCAACACCATCCTATGCAGTGTGAAAGCACATCACTGGACTTTAATGCTAAACTGAGGGGCAGGTGGGAACTCAAAGCCCTTTAATACTCTGCATTCCAGCCCATAATTTGCACATCATTATTCAAAACAGTCATAAATTCTTTTCAGAGCTGTTCCCATTTCCATTTTCCCTGCTGTCAGAAATGTGCACCTCACACAGCCCAGACGGCTTCTGTGTTTCTTTTATAGAGAAAGTCTGCTGTCTATACTTCCCTTCTTCCTGTTCCACCCACCTTTTTGTCTTTCACTCTTCCTCTCCTTTTCTCCAGATCCTCTCCTGACAGATGCGTGCGCTCATATGGTTTTACAAAAATGGTCTGAGTGTACTGACTACGTCTATCTCGTTCTGCTAAATGCTTCCAAAAGCGCTGATATTACTGCATGCACAGCAGGGAAGTCCTCAGAGCCTGGGAAGCACCATTTTTTCCTGACCCAGGAACTGATACTGCTTGTGACAGTTTGCTGGCCACTGGTAAGATCTGAGGCACAGAAAGTTTACTCATGTTGGCTGGGACTCACAAACATGTTGGGGCTAATAACGTGCATGGTTTGTATTGTGCTTTCCCTGAAGCTAAGTTGAGCAACATATTAGGCAGTACTCAGAGCTCCTAAACCTCATGCTTTGCCAGTGACAAAGTTGCAAACAGTACAACAAACTTGATGTTTTTTGTGTAGTGTGAAGGCCAAGGTCCAGCAGAGTTGGGATCCATCCTCTTAGTCTTACAGTTAGCTCTGCCTGTACTTTTGTCAAATTTAAGTCTTCAGCTGTCACGCATTCTTTCCAGCTCTCCTATATGTCTAAATAACTAGGTGAACTCTCTCTGGAAAAGAATCTATGCGATTAATTTAGTCTTTCCTTCCTATGAATGAACTGTCTTCAAGTTGTTTTTCAAATGTATTTTACATGCAGTAGTATTATTTGTGTCCCATCTAAGCGTTAGCTGGCCAGGGCTTCTCTGTGTGCTCTTGGATGTAACTGGTTTTAAGTACCCTCCACTGGTTATTCATAGCACGCTTTTAGTCATTTAACAAACATGGTATTAGTTCTGCTCTCTAAGTGGATGACTAATACTCTTATAAATAGGAGGAATGTGATCTGAAAGGTCACGTGAATGTTCCCAGTGTGAACATATCCCCAAACTATGAGACTTCTCATTCCAGGATCATGCTTGCAAAAAAGAAAGCACTCATTATTAGGAAGAAGGAAAAGGATTCAAAACCTATTCAAGCAATTTCTTTGCTTTAACTCAAACAATTTGCAATTGTTTGTAGAGTTTTGCATTGCAAAAGGTTTTTGCAATGTTTGCTTTTCTCTGCAATCTCTCCTGACCTGCTTGGGAACATACAAATTAGGGCAGTCCTGATCTCTGTCCTATGCCAGCACCCTCCCTTGGAACACAACAAGACCTTAATGTTTCTTAAGAAAATATAAAAAAAAATCTTTCTTCCTAATCTCCTTCACATCTCTTTGGAAGACCGCGCCTAATGCTGGATTCCAAAGGAGATGGGAGTGCACAATACAGGTTTCTGCACTGCCTGTAACCTGTCAGCTTTCCTCAGCTCAGTTCTGTGAAGAGATGTTGTGCCATCCAGGCAGGGGTGGAGGAATGAGAGGTGCTTGCTAATGCAACCTCCCAAGAAGTCATGTTTCTCTGACGGAAAATGCAGGAGAGAAAATGCAGGTGATCAGCTATGCAGGCACCCTCATATTTTCATTTTTATCAAACAAAAACAGAATCACTGACTGCTGCTGCTCTCCTGCCCCTGCAAGGTTTTATTTATATTCCCAAGAATACAATATTAAGGAAGGGAGGACTGATGGCCTCAGGACATCCAGCTTCATTTCATGGTTGTGCCAGATTTGCTGAGGGTATGTAGGGTCTGTAGGAAATGCGTAGGCCAGGTTTGAGCCCAGTCTATGTTCATGCACTGCCTGTTTGGGCAGTTAAAGTCCTTGGCTGATCTGCAGCACCCCCTTGGTCAAGTCTGAGGCTCTCCTTGGCTGGAGCAGTGAGGGAGGACACATCAGGCTGGGGCTGGGGCTGGGGCTGGGGCAGGAGGGCCTTGCAGAGGCCACATGCCAGGGGTTGGGCTGCTGCTGCTGCCATTATGATGCCAGCCAGTGAGGCATCTTTTCTGCTTGCCTGTGGTGTGAAGTCAAAATGAAGCCCTTCCAGTGGAGAAGCAGGCAACCGTGGCACCATCTTTGCCCCTGACTACAAATCAGGCATGCCCAGGTGCTCACCTGGTGGGATTTGCTAGGGTGGAGCATAGCAGGGTGAGATGCTCCTGGGGACAGGCTCAGCTCCCAGCTGGGACATGGCACTGGCTGCGTCAACTCTGCTCTGCTCAGCCTCTTCAGTGTCAGATGTGATGGTTTAAAGCAGCTGTTAGTTTGACATTGCACTGAAAAAAAGTGGGGGAGAGAACCAGCACAGCTGGCTCAGGGGTGTGTCCTGATCAGCAAAGGCAGGGACACTGTCTCTGGCAAAAGCCCGAGGCACAGGCTTGTGTGGCATGGGCCATGTCTGTGCTAATAAACCAGGCAGCAGCTGTGTTTTGCTTTGTGGCTGGGTAACAGTGTCTGGCCCTGGTGTGACAGATGTTTAAACCCTCTTGCCCTCCAAAACCAACTGGTCACATACAGACTACCTTTTGGGAACAATCCTGGGCCATGCTAACTCCTGGACTATTCTTGGGAACAGTTTGGTAGAGCACTGTTTGGCCTGGGCCAAAATTGTACCCAGGACCACACCAAGAGCTTGGTGGTGGATGGCTGAGCTCCCCTCCTCGTACCCTGATTCACTGGCTTGATTTTCTGCTCTAGATGCTGCCTGTCTGGCTGGTGTCAGGCAAGTTACCTAATGCATGACATAAGAAGGAAAAGACTTCCAGCTTAATTTCTAGCCTTTGCCACTTCGTGCCCCCTCTCACATGGGAGTAAGAATGCATCCTTACGTACAGACCAAGGGAGACTGATACATTGGGAAAGGGAGGTGTGGTGAAAGTCTAAATTCAGGACAGTGGTTTACAGAAATTTGGTTCACCAAAGAGTTGGGTGTGTGGTAGGCATGCCATGAAGATGGTATTCCCCATTCACAGATGTATTATAATTTTATCCATGATTATTACACAGTTACAGAAATGCATTAGCATTAAAGTATGTGGCCTAAAAGCAGTCAGCTGTGTCCTGTATTGTCCTCCTCTCAGCCTTTGTCTTGACTTTAGGTTTTTCTTGGTTTGAAAGAGAGGTACCTG
>WBNO01026108.1:0-11158 GCA_013400575.1 Peucedramus taeniatus | reverse complement strand
GACTTCTATTACAGAGTGTTTTAGTAGAAATCTGTAAAACAAAAAAATCAAGGGTTTTTTGAGGATATCACTCAGTGAAAGATTGGAACTGTTACTGCCAGAGCTGTGGAAAATCAGGATAGGCTGAGATGAGAAACTATACCATTGAAGAATATTTACATTTGAAGAATATCTGAAGAATACATGCTTTCAGAACAAGGCAACAAATTAAATGGCTTAACAGCCTCTTAGCAGAGTGTTTCCATCTCTAATGCATATACTTAGTCAGTGTTATAGAACATTTCTTTCTTCTAGCAATGTACTTACTCAGCCTAATGTGAGTGCATAACCAATGCAGGAGGTGAGTTGAAGTTATATTAATGCTTGTTTATAAATTTGTCTGAGATGTTCAGAAGGGAGAAACCCTAGAACAGCAAAGCTTTTCTGTACATGAGGATGATTTGTGAAGCATCGCCTGCCTCCTTCTGCTTTGGTCTTGATACACTTTCTGTCTGTAAACACTCACCTGCAAAATATTTGAACCCCAGAAACAAACATTTTTCAGAGCAGCTGATGCAGTTTTTAGCAAGGTTTTACTTGGAAGATTAACAATGTCACATTATAAAATGTTAGCTTGTTAAGAGGGCTGCATACCCTCTTCAACCACTGGCCAGAGTCTTGGAAAAGAAGGGGATAAAAAATGAGAGGTATGCCTCCTGTGTTTGCAACACCACACCACATCACTCTGTGTTGCAAAGAAGTGTTCAAATTATCAGACCCTCCCTTGAAAATAGGGTCACTCACCACCAGAGCAGTTTTGTTGGAGGAGACTGATGGCTGTTGCTTACAACACATTGCTATGAGGAGGAGTTTCCTGGCATCTTTGCATTACAATTGGAGCTCACCAGAATTTTCATATAAGACAAACACTACCTCAGTTAATGTGCTGCAGTAAAAGCCACATTATCCTGGTATGGTCCTATTAAGAAGATAACTGAATTTTTCTTTAACTCCCTCCTACTCCCAGCAAATTTTTACCTGCCTGCTCATCTAGGAACAGGTCTCCAAAAGGGGTGATCATATATCATGTCAAAAAATGTGTAGTTATTCTTTATTTCATTTTCTTTTAAGGAAAACTTGAAAAAAAAGTTCATGTTTAAAATATTTAGGGGATTTTCCCCAGAGGTATAGTCTCCAGCTAAGTGGCAATTCCTTGAACCTACATGGTCTTTTCCACAACAATCCCATTCATCAAAAACTTCCATCAACAAACCAAACAAATACCAAACCAAACAACACACATACCAAAAAACTGACAAACTAAGCAGAACAAAGAAAAAAAAAAAACAAACCCAAAACAACACACCCAAAAAAACCCAAAAAAACCCAAAAAAAAACCAAAAAAAAAAAAAAAAAAAAAACCAACCAAAAAACACCACCAACAACAAAAAAATCAAACAGCCAAGAAACATAAACATAAACCAGCCAACCAAACAAACAAAAAAACCCCAAAACCAAACAAATAAAGTATGGTAATATCTATTTATTTTTAAAGTTCAACCTTCTTTCCTTGGTGTCCATGAGGATTTCTATTTGGCTCCAACAGGATTCCCCTTTGGATTCCAGTTAGTGGAATCACCTGTCCTCTCAGGTTTTCAGAAGGTGTGCTCCAGGCTGCAGGAGGAAGGGGATACTTAGATTTACTGTTTGTCTTTGTTCATTCTCCCAGCAGGAATTTCAGGGTTTTTCTTTCTCTGCAGATGCCTGCTGTGGCAGAGGAAGGCCAGAACAAAGATACAGCTCCTCTGTCCATAAGTCTCTAACCTTCTATTTAAGCTAATTGTAATTCAAATTTTCTAACCAAAATTCTGGTTGGGGGAGGGATTGAAAACACCAATTTACTGTTGCCAACAATGACTCCACTACAACAGAGCAAACCCACTGATCTCCACTATTAAAACAACAGGCTTTGTTTCTATGGCATTGATTTTTTTGATCTAAAAATTCAGCTGAGTTGCCTTACACTTTAAAAACTGTCTGAAGGAAACTGGATGACTCTAATGTCTCTTGCCTGAAAAATAAGGCCTTTGCACAGTTAAAAAAAAATCAGCAAAAACTGCAGACCACAGCTTGTAGCAAAGAATTACTGAAAGCGTTTACAGGGCTGACAATGTTTTTTGTGCTAACAAATACTTATTATCAATTACTTCTATCTAAACAATGATTATATTTTTGCTACATCTAAAAATCATCTATGTTGGCCATGATATTGCAAGTGTTTCCAAGATCTGCTTCTGTGTATGGACACAAGAGGGCTCAGGAAAAACCATGGAACTGGGGTTAAAGAGAACCCAGGAAGCAGCTGGGTATTTGATTTTAAATTACAGTTTTAGTAGTTCAGCAGAGGCGTGAAGGATATTTTTATATGGTGGAGAAGACCCCATTAAATGGATTCATTAAAGACACTGTTTGTTATCCATTGTGCTTAGCTTTAAATTTGAAGCTATTAATTTTTAACATTACCCTTTGGCATCATAATAGTGTTTAAATGATAACCTTCTACCAAAGCAGGAAGGTGACTAGAGCTTCATTGTTTTCTCAAACCAAAGGCTACATGACTACTAAACACTGTCTTCTTTCTCCTCATCAGAGGTGAGAGATATATTTCCACCTTTCAGCTAATGGCACAAACTTTTGAGACATTGAATATTATTACCCCTGTTAATAAGTGGGGTAAAAAGACATTCAGAGAAATGAAGCATCATATACATCATGACAAGTTGGCCAGATCTCTTTCCTGATACCTGACCTACAGTAAAGAGGGTTAACTGTGTCCTCTGTAAAAGCCCATACTCATGGCTGTACAAAATCTGATACCTGTTCATAAATTTAGGATATGCCTTGTGTCGGATGAGATGTCTCATGAGTAGAAGGGTTTGAAGAATCACTCAAGAAGAGATCATTCCTTATAAGTTATCACAATATTTTGAGCAAATAGAACCTTTTGCATTTCATTTTTAAGAGGCTCTGATTTCAAACAAATAGTCATGGTACCTTCTTTTCTTGCTGTTATTAGCTGTTTTACAAACCAAAGTGTCTGTTGGAGATATTTGTCAGTTGTTGCATTGCATGATTCTCATAGAGTAAGAGAGAGAAAAGGTGTNAAAAAGGGATGAAGAAGATCTAAAGAGCCAGGATCAACTATTTCTAAATCATTGTTCACATAGTCATAAAGCATCCCTGATTCTGTCCTATAATTGTTGTTAGAGATATTTGGCAAACTCCTGAGATAACCTGTTCCTAGCTATCTTCACCACTACAAAATAAGTATCAGTGTCTATCTCAAATGTACTGGGTGGTAGTTTAAAGCCATCATTGTTTTGCTTTATCTACAGAAGAAATTATTACCTCCCCTTTTGAAATACTCTTTTGCATTTTCAAAAGTTATCGTCATTTCTCCCATACTCTTTATTCTTTTGTAAGAGTAAGCAAATACAGTTCTTTCCTCACAGGTCATATTCTCTAGACTTCTGACCTGCTTGTAGCTCTTCTCTGCACTCTCCACTTGATCTATAAGTCTCCTGGGAAACAGCTGAGAACTTGCCTGCAGCCCATGAAGTGAAAGGATTATTCCTTCTGCCTCAAATACAAAACTTCATTTGGATATGGAAGTAAGTTTGGAAACTTTTTCAGCTTTGGGCACAGTTTATGACCAGTGGTAAGAACAAATATCTTGTCTGAAAACCTACAACAAATTTTTTCTAGTATACTACTGCATAATATTTTGCAACTTAAAAAAATCCATTTGTCTGGAACTGCTGTCAAATGTGAATCCTCAATACTCAAATAACGGAAATACTTATTCCTAAATCCGAGACAGATCCTCTTGAAATACTACCTCATACATAACTACAGTGTGGCAGTAAATCCATGATAAATACACTCTGGGTTTTCCAATTCAAACTAGCCTTTATCTTACAGATACTAAATCTAAATATTTTTACTAATGTCGGTGATTCAGACAGATCCTCCCTGTGTTAGCATATCTTTCCTTTTGTCAAAAACTGGTTTTTTTTTGTTAAAGATAAAAACAAGATTTTGTTTTGCTTGTTTGTTATTGACAAATCTGTACTACTTGTTATTTATTTCTGTGTTATCCTTGGGATGCTTATAATAAATCAACTTTTTATTTTAGCATTTTCCAAAAAATTTATGCTAAGCTGGCTAGTCACCAGGGTCCAAGCTGCTCCCATCCCATTTTTCAAATTCATTTGCTCTTTTTAAATCATCTGGAACCTCACCCAGTCATAAATTGTGCCCTGGGACGATTTTACCCCCGCCCAACCCAATTCAAACATGTAGTCCATATAAATAGCCTCTTGTTTTCCTGGTCTAAGATGACTTTTTCCCTCTTTGTCACTCCTCTTAATGGCTTGAAAGAGTGTAGAGTTATATTGGATGTTAGGAAGAAATTCTTTGTAGTGCAAGTGGTGAGGCACTGGAAAAGAGTGTCCAGAGAAGTTGCGAATGACCCATCCCTGGACAAGCATTCAAGGCCAGATTACATGGACCCCTGAGCAACATGATATAAGGTTCCCTGCCCATGGCAGGGATTTTGGAATTAAATGAACTTTAAGGTCCCTTACAGCCCAAACCATTCTGTGGTTCTGTAATTCTATGTTCTTGTTTATATCAGGTTTCTTGGTCTGACAGTCTTTGTGCTCAAAGCATGCTACACATTCTCTTTCATTGTGTCCACTGCTGTTTTCTCTTCTGAATTTTTCCTTACCAAAAATGTGGTTGCAAAAAATTCCTGTATGTCTAAATCTTCGTGTTTGCTTTCATACCGCATGTTTGAATTTTTTCTTGAAATACATCCTCTTTTTTCAAAACATACTCTACAGTTATGTATTTATCCTGAGCTTTAGTTCAAAAGATGTTGTCTTGTAATGCTTCCAATGTTTTCTCTATGATTGGTAGTTTGCATTTTCATTCTTAACTTTGTGAAAAAACATCAATCTCTCATTCATGTCTAGAGGTCTTGAGGTGGAATCAGTTAATATGTAATTAGTGTGCCTGCTGGTTCCTGCCTTGCTTCCCTCATGCTGGGTCTGATACCCCAATTAGGCAAAGTCATAAGAAGATTATTTGCTTTAATCTTCTCCCCCTTCACCTTCCCCCACCCCAATCTCTTGCCAGCCCAGAGTCTTTTCTGTAATATTATCTCCCATCCTGCCTACAGTAGCAGGTGTCAAGTCTTGAGTATACCTGCCCTAGAGACCAGCTTGCACTCTTGCTTTATTTCTGCAACCCACCAGCACAGGCTGATTCAGAAACCATAGAGATAAACAGTAATTCATGTGGGAAAGGAGGATTGCAGTTCAACCTATTGTTCAAGAGCAAGGCCTACTTCAGTCATATCTGTCCATTTAGGGCCTTTTTTATTTATTTTAACCTCAAGGAAGAGAGTTTCTGCAGCTTCTGTGGGCAGCTGGTACCAGCGCTGAACCACTCTTATTGTGAAATTCTTTATTCCTTATGTTTGGTTGGAATTTCTTTTGTTGCCATTTATGTCTGTGGCCTCCTGTCCTTTGTACAAATGTGAGCAGACAAGGCCTTATGAACTCTTGTTGTGTATTGAAGGTGTACAGGTGAAGCTGTAAGAATATGAGAAATCCAAGCCTGATCTGTGTGTACCTGGTAATGATCACCTCTTCCCACTCTGCACTTCTGATAATATTGCCCTAAGTGGTAGGGCTGTCAACCCATCAGTTTGGAAAAACGTAAAAATGGGAGGAGGCATGATGTGATGATACTTCTGTCTAGTGCAAATACTGCTGTGAAGGTGTGACACAGGAGGAAGGAAGTAGCCTTTCACTCTAACAGCAAACATATGTGATTTTTCAGCTAAAGGTTTCCGCAAAATTTTAAGCACACATAGCAACAAACCATAGGGAAGTATAGCAAAAACCCGGTCAATCAACCAATCAATCAACCAAACAAAAACTCCAGCCAAAAAAGTAAACAAACAAAAAAAACATAGACAAATAAAAACCTAACCAAACCCGTAAGCAGGTAACATATTACACAGATTGGGTAATTTCTCTGGATATCTTATTTCAAATGTTTGACAAGGCACAAAGGTAGAACACGTGAGATTCAAACAGTAGAGTTAAAAATAGAACTCAGCATGTGAGAAAGCAGTGAGCTCATCCACCTTTTCCTACTATGAATTTTTCTCTCTTTGAGAGTCTGTTCCTTTTTTTTAATTTCCACCTATGTTTGAACAGAAGAACTGGTGATGAAGGCTGATTTTGTTAGATGAGAGATGCTGAACTTCAAAAAGGCGACTTCCTGGCATTATGTCAGAACCAGGGTTGGGTAAAGTGGATAGTCATGTTTTATATTGAGTGACAGTGTAGTAAGAGGTGCACCTGGAAGGACAATGATGGTGAACCTCAGTGGCACTTCTCAGAAACATTGTCCTTCTTGTCCCTCCACTGAAGACTAAAAATGCCTGCAGTAAAGCGGTTTGTGATTTTGTGATTAATTTACTTGATGGTAGGTTACAACCTATTTTACTTTGTATAAATATTAATGACTATTGATGAGTAGATCCAAACGATAGATAACACAGTGTCACTTTCTTTCAGAAAATATAGCAAGCTGCAGGAAGATACTTATGGGCTTTTGTAAAAAAGTCTTTTTGTGAAAAGTCTCTTGCTGGCTGAACACCACCCCAGACATAAATTAGGATATTTCATGGGTCCTTGGGTTCTTCTGTAGCTGTTCAGTCCTGTTGCCTCACAACTCAAACTCTACAGCTCCATACATGGCAGAACATGTGTGACCATATAAATATGTGTAGCCACTGCCAAAGAGTGCTCACTGGGGCACCCCTCATGGCTTATGAGTAGATTGAGTGTGACTTCTGTGCATCAGGAAGCCTTGAGCATCAGATTGCTCCCTCAGGGACTTTCGTGTAATCCACAGCCCTTGCTGTGGAAGAAAAAAAAGAGCGAGTAAGGGCAGTTGGAGTCCAGATCACAAGGTTTCCTTGGTTGCCATTTAGCCCATCCTGCCATGGGGGAGCCTCCAGGAGGACTGTTATCCACATTCATCACTACCACTGCCTGGGCTTTTGGCTCCTCAGGCTGTATGCTGTGAGCCCTGGAGCTCTTAGCCGTGAGGTGTTACAAAGCATGTGCTGCCAGGAACTTTTATTTGGAGTAAATCCCTAGTGATACCTGTGTGAGCATTGCACAGAATGCACTGGGTTTCAAGAAAATAAAGGGTAAAATAGCTGTGGAACTTTGCTAAAATAAAGCCTGTCATCCAAGCTGCTCTGTACTACAAGTTTTGAAATATGGGACTACTGAGTATCTATTTAGTGCTAATGGGGTACTGTCTGGTAAAAAACAGACACAGCTTGGAATAAGAAATTCTCTACTGATTATTTTAATTTCCTTTCCTTTTTTTTTTTTTTTTTTAATTGTGAAACTTACTGTTTCAGTAAGATCAAAGCATATGATTTTGATTTTACTATTACTGATTATTCCAAATGCTCATTTGGGTCACATTTTACGAAAAATTCTAAAAAAAACAAAAGCAATTTCATATTTTTTAAGAAAATAGCATTTTAGACAGATATATACAAGTTCAGTTAAATTATAAATTGAAATAAGAGGAGTACTTGGAATTGTTTAGTCATGCCATGGTCTTTTTTTTAAAAGTCACCAGAAAAGCTTGAGAGAATAATAAATATGCTGAATGATAGTTGTACCATCTATAATCCCTCAAAAGCAAATAGCAATCCAAAGAAATAATTAATTAAAGGTTTTCACATCATATCAAAAACAGTCAACAGAGAAGAATATTTCAGTACTCATCATCTGCATAAAGGTATGTATAAGAAGTGTATAAAATATAAAATGTTTCTGATCTTATCAAACTAAATGTTATTAGTTAAAGCATTTGTCTGATATAATAAAACTCAATCCTGCTCTGCCTGGTAATTTCTTGCTGATATTAGATATCAAGACAAATTGTTAAAATGCTAATATATTTCTGAGAATTGCTACCCAGACTACTGGTATGTCACTGAAGACAGGCATGTTCAAAAGTATGTGTGGACACACACATTCGAAAGCACAAAGAATTCTTGTGGAAGTGTAGGACTTTGTTTAACATTATTCTCAAAACAAGGATTTCTGCCTCATTTCTACAAATCTGGTTATGTAGGCTTTCAGCTCGTTTTCTGTTTCAAATAACATTTTGCTTTTTTCCTGCTGGAAATGAAGAGAGCTAGTTAGCTGCTTTGGAAAAGTGATTTTTTGTGTTCTTTTCTCATAAGCTGCATTTTCTACAATGGCCATTACTCACACTGTCCAAACCTGCTGAAAAAGAGTTCTTAGTGTGTAGGTCTGTTCCTTATATTCTTTATACTCAGGTGTCACTTAATGATTTCCATTGTCTGTGGCATGGATTCACCTCACAACATTTCAGCTTCTACTGAACAAGATCAGGATAACTATGATATTCTTATTCCTGCTTCCATCTACACTTCTCCCACAGAATTTCTGAGGAATTCAGATTGCTGTTCACTGATGTAATTCTCAAAGGGTAACGGATAAGGAAATCACCCTTTGCACTCTTAGAACCACCAATAATGCAAAAAATCTACTGGAAATGGAAAAACTGGAAACTAGTTTTGTGGTTTTAGTTTGTAGGCTTTTGTCCATGCTTGCTTGTCTTTTAATTAACACAGAAATTTACTCATAAAAGTCTGTCTAAGGAGACAAGCTAAGAAGAAGAAAGAATAATGGTAATAATAATTTGAAAAATTGCTAAAGCCTTCGGAGGGGTAGAGGAACCATGACATGTCTTGAGAAAAAAAAATAAAAGAGGAAAAAACCTCAAAAGGCAGAAGACAATCACTGGAGAGGGAAAAAAAAAAGAAAAGACATCATCTAGAACAGAAGATTAAACAAAAAGGAATCTCCAAAGTTCAGGATGGATTAAAAGTAGGTGAAGACTCCTTCAGCAAACAGAGTAATTTGTGCAGACAGGAGAGTCATAGAGAAGATCTACTTTGGACAAAGATAAATGCATGAAAGAAGGAAAGAAAATGCCAAAATCTTTGCCAAAATGTTGCTCAACTTGTAGTTTGGGGACTTGTCTTGCAAAATATCATGTAAATTGAAAAACTATTTTTTTTCGTCCAAGAGCTGTGTGAAGAAACCACAGCTAAAAGGAATGAACAGAGCTTAACTCTAGAGTCTGGATGCAAATCAGGATGTGGTGAGGTCTGTTTATCAGAGTGTCGGGTGTCTGATGTTCTCCTGTTACATTAAGGATATATTTGAAGTAGCTACCATGTAAGGATTGTGCAATGACTCAAACAAAGCGACCTCGGCCATCTCCATTCCATCCCCCTAAGGCTTTGTCAAAAACTCCCTTTGTCCCATTTGGCACTTAATGAAACCAGCTTGGGGCTGCATTTCACATGTCAATCAAACCTCCTGTACTGTCAAATGTGGGCAGGTTGGTCTCGAGAAGGGCATTACCTGGAGCATAGATTGACACCTGCTCATTTTTCATGGACATTTGGCAGGAGGTATACGGAAGTAACAAGAGAAACTCCTGTTGGGTGAAGAGATCAGAGGAAGTACTGGTGATGTAACAATGATGATTCTTATTCTGAGCCTACTTATAAAGCAATGAAGGTAGATGATTTAAAAAGCTTTTCTGTGGTTTGCTCTGTCTGTCCTTTTTGATCAAGATAATATCAGAATCAGGCACACTAAGTAAAAATAAATGCTGTTTTCAGAGACCTGTGGGCGTTTTTTGAGAACATTTCCTCTTCAGTTGAAAACCAAAGCTGTTATTTTTAACCTAATGAGCAGCACTGTTAACAGGGGGATATGTCTGGTTTGTGCAAAATGCTACTGCCTCTTTTGTTAGAAAATTAAAAAAAATTAAAAAATCAGAATGCAAGTACAAAGAAAGGTGGGTAAACTTGTTGATATTTTAAAAACTAGAGAGAATAAAAGAAGAAATATAATTTAGCAAAAACTTTCAACTTTGTTGCTGCTTGGCTTAAAGGACCATTTTTTAACAAAAAAAAAAATTATGGTTCTGCCCTTTACTTAAGACAAGAATCAGTTTACCTGGGGAGTTGTGTGGTTTGTATTGCAAAATTTATGTCTAGATATTCATAGTGCTGTGAGCTTTGTATGAAAGCCATAGAGTGGGCACCAACACATGAGGATCTGCAAATTGAGTCACTGTATCTGATATGCAGTGAGTTTCTTGTGCTGAAGACTGATCCATGTGACACTTGCATTTACCAGCTAATATATGTAAGAAGAGACTGCAGTTTTATTAGTTTAGAAGTGAACAGTTTATTTTTTGGAAACTGGCAGCAGCCAGTCAGAATAGTGGCAAATGAGCAACTGCAATAGGGTTAATAAAAGTTGCTACTTGGAGCTCATCTATTTCTGGGTAGATTCCTTTATATTTTTGTCTCATAAGCAACAGAAAGACCCTATGTAGGACTTGCAGAAAAAATCCCAGAGCAAGGGGGACACTGGTTTCTGGGGAATAGCTGAAATCTGTACAGTTCATTCTGTATATGGCTGTTCACAACTCCCTATTTCCAATGGGGGAGGAGGGTGTTGCATAGAGACAGAGACAGAAGGAGAACATATCATTCCCTCCCTCTCAGGAATTCTCAGTCCTTCCCATCTTTATGAAACGCAAATTGAAACCTGATCTTCAAAGTGCCCAAACAGCACAGCACATTTGTCTCTTCTCTAGTGATTTTGCAGAGAATGTCATGGAAATCATGAGTTAAGAATTGTTCTGGATATTTGAAAGAGAGAGAGACTGAGATGCTATTGCTTTTCTCACATTTCATTATTCAGGATGTTCCCACCATTTTTAAACCCTTTTTACCTGTCAAAAGACAGTTGATAAATGCCTGGATAAATGGTGGATTAGGGCCACAATCTACACTAACAACTTTCTAAACACTGTAGAGGGAAAAAGTCTTACATTCCCATGAGGGAGAAAGTTCTGATTGCTGAAGGATTAAAGAAGAATCTAGCCTGTAGAACTGAGTGCACTGTATTGGGAACAAAACTGATGTAACTGTATGGATACTATATATTTTGTAATT
>WBNO01026106.1:0-15478 GCA_013400575.1 Peucedramus taeniatus | reverse complement strand
TCCTTCCTTCCTTCCTTCCTTTTCTGTAAAGCTGCTTTTCAGCTGCTTGGTCTCCACCCTGTAATGTTGCCTGGGTTTTTTTTCTTCCCAGGTACAGGATTTTGCGCTTCCCTTTGTTGAACTTCATGGGAATCCTGTTTCCTCACTTCAAAGGGAATGTTCAATCTTCACTCTGCTTTCAAATGTTAAAATTGATCATCAAGGAAAAGAACCCTCAAACACTCTCAAATGAAAATGTGTTGTTCCTGACAAAGGAGGATTAAAAAGTAAACAGGGAAATGCAACACGTCTCTTTAGATATAATAGGATTTACCACATGTACTTTCATTCCTAGTGTTAAACTTTATTGAAATAAATCCCATTATACTTATTAACTGCACAGATTAGAGAGTCTTCTAAAAGTGACTGATCAGTATTAAAAAGCACAATTTGAATACTTTATGTGTCTCTCTTGAATCTGAAAACTGAATAAATAATAAGCATTCTTTAAAAGGATTTTTCTGTGATCAGCACTCAGTGTCTCTTGAAAAGAATACCTTTTCTTTCAGTGGAAGGGAAGTAGAAGGAGAGGTTACTGTCTACATTATTTCAAGACCTAGGAAAGAAGGCTGAATAAATAAACCCTGTGGAGAATCAACTAAGAAGATTACTTTGCTGTATGAAAATCTGAATTATTATAATTTGCACAGTGTCTTAAGACAAATAACTAGAAGAGCAGTATAAAGCTGCTAGGTTGAATTGCAGATCTCTTATTAAATATGTTTGGAATCAGTGTGAAGGACATGCAAGAAAAAGCAGCTTGAATGTTTATTTTTTGTGTAATAAGAATAGGCAATGCAGCCTATGTAATACATTACTACTGACTTGCACCTCTCTTAGTAGCACCCCTACAACTCCAGTGGCTTCAATAGCAATTTAGATATCATTTAAGAAGTATCAAACCCTTCAGCTTTTTATTAACTTTTTCAATTTAACATAACTCTCTTTTCTTGTTACACGTCATAGGGCTGCAAATCTTGGGGTTTTTCTGTGTACTGATCCAGCCTCACTGAAGAGGACTGATAGCAGAGTTTGTCCCCAGGCATTTCATACATTTAGTTGCTGTGTTTCATTTGTAACTACTACTCACAGAATTTACCTTGGTGTAATACTGGTTTACATCAAGAGAAAAGTGAAAATCTTTTCACTAAAATCTACAGAGAAAATGTGCAGAGAGGATGCCTTATTAGGAACCATAGCTTGTCAAAATTTAAACAAAAAGAAATTAATTGGAATTACATCAGTGTCTTATCCTGCAACATCATCTCTTATTCAGTCACTAGTGGACACTAAAGAGATTGCAGGCTAAAGAACAGGTCTTAAGGTGCTTTTGTTTAACTGCTCGGAAATTTTATACAAAGAAGGCAATAGTGACCTAGGAAAGGAATGTGAACTGGTTTAATTTGACTTAGCACTGTGAAAGTCAGTAAGAACTATAAAAACCTGGGAATAAACACCATGAACATCACCCCCTCCCCCCCCCCCCTCCCCCCCCCAAGTCTTTCAACAGTGTGGCCTTCTGTTCAGGAAACTGAATTTAACTCTCTTTGTGATTGTTGTGTTAAGGCAGACATGCAGCCACTCATTTTGCATAAGCAAAATTCTCTGTTTTTTCTGTGTCTCTTTTCTGTTCCTTATAATAAATAATAAAAAGGCTGTTGGGCTGACATACATTTAAAATGTATAACTGCCATCTTCAATTTTAAATGTAATTTTTTGGGTGAATTTACAGTGGAGTTTTCTCATTCAGGGACATTTAGAGGGTTTAAACAGACCAATGACTACATAGTGTACAATGATATCCAGGCAAGGGCAATGCAAAAATTTAATAAAAATGGAGAAGCTAAAATATTGAAAAACTAAACAGAAGGTTTTATTGATGCATGTGATGAATACTACATCTCTAGGAAGAGCAGGCATAGAAATCTCAGCACATAATTAAAATTATAACCTGATTGGCATAGCAGAGGTTTTAGGGAATAACTCACATGACTGCGATATTGATATACCAGGGTAGAGCTGGCTCAAGAATTTTGGGTTGATAAAAGGAGTAAAATATATTGCTTTATAATTAAGAACACGTAGACAGAGGAGACAGGGACATAAAAAAACACCAGTGAAAGTCTGCTAACAACGAAAAGAGGAGAGAATGGAACAACAGTCTTTGCAAGGGTCAACTGTGATGATAATTTTAAAGAGGTAAAGCAGCTGGTCCTGTTTTTCTAAAACTTAATTTTCTGCAAAAAGTAAGGGTTGCACATCTCTTGATGAAGGAGGCTGGATATGCAGGTTGCTTCTGCTCTGCTAGGCAGGAAAGCCTTCCATAAAAGATGAGAGCCCAAATTTATTTTGAATTGCACAGCTTTGAGATGGTGCAGCACATACTTCTAGGTTGGAAAACCTGTAGTATCTTTTTTCCTTCTTTTTAGACACAGGAACTTCTCGTCCTGTGCATGTTCCTGCAGTGCTATCAGGTGATGTATATCAGCAGAGAGGCTATCCTGGGCACAAGGAGCACTGCCAAGCAGCAGCTAAAAAGGCATTCCTGGCTGACCCCCGAGATCAAACGCTGTAGGACATCAGCAACCATCAGTCTGCTGAGCTGTAGTTTTAACCAAACCATTTGAAAAGCTTCTGCAGCACACTGAGAGCAATTTCTTGACACTGCACTGAACTTGAAAGAAAGTAATTAAAACTACTTGTTCTTGATTATGAATTACAGACAAAAAGGAAATGGAAATTTAAAGATGAAAGGCAGGATTGTTTGGAAAGAAAGGAGAAAGAATTAAAAAATAAAGACAATAGACAGACTTTAGAAACTCAGGTCATAATCTTTCTGCAGCAGGAAGGTCAAGGGAAAAGATTTCAGGGGAGTTAGCAGCCTTAGAAAAGAAAGAAATGTGTGCAATATCTGTGCAAAGGAAGGATAAGAAAAAACTTCACGAAACGTGAATACTTGCCAGGCCTGAACAAAATGTTGAACTGACAGTCTGGTATTGAGGATGAGAAGGCCTATGTGCACAGCACCAGGAATGCAAGAACTGAGACACAAGGAAAGGGGTCTAAACTGTAACAGGAATACATTTTATAACTACACTGATAATAAGGAGCAGACCAAGCAATGATTAACCCCCTCCCCACCCCACCCAACAGCTAATTGCAGATCATACTTAAAAGGTGGAAAAAAAGTGATATTCAGCCCTGTACTGGCCATCACATTGAGTGTTCATTGATCAGATGGTTAATAACCATTGGCACCAGTGACAGAAAGTCCAGAGCAACAGATTGGTGAAAGAATATGTTTGAATATTTGGATAGTTTAGTGTCTACACACTGAATGGCCTTGAAACTTCTTCAAGAGTTTTTCCAGAACAAACAGAAAAAATGTCAGTGCCATTAACTATTATTCTGTAAACTTATTCAGAAACTATGGCATTCCAGAAAGGGCAAATGTATTACCTGTCCTTAGACATAGTGAAAAAAAAGAGAGGAAATTACAGACCAGTCAGCTCAGCCCTGAGTCTATAATGGTCGCAGAAGAAATAATCAAAAACCTTTGAAAATAGCTAAATGACAAATAATAGCCAGAATAGATTTGGAAAAAAAAAAAAAAAAGTCATATCAACTAAATTTCTTTTTATGAATAATAGCAGGCTTTTCAGATAGAGAAAAAACCCAACTGACTTCAGTAAGCTGGTTTGTTCTCTGTCATATTTTGTTTTCCTAAAACACCCTAGACAAAACTACCTTGATGGAATTACTGTGACATGAAAAAAGGAACTGGGGAGCTGTTCTCAGAAAATGCATCCAAAAGTTCCTGGTCAAAGTGAGAAAATATTTCAAATTATGTTTTAAATACATTTTTCAGCATCAGTAACCCCTTGCATCAAAGATGTTGTGGATGAGCTTATTTATTTCATCTGGGGATGGTAAAATGGAAGCAGTTGGAAGACGTAGGGTGGACAGTATTTAGATTCCAGAATAACTGGCAAAAGGATACATTGTTTGAAAAATACCAAACGTATGACTTGGTGTGGATAAATGTAATATGGCTAGGACAGCACTATAAGAACACAAAATGTGGCCTGTGAGGGAAGAGTGGAGAAGGCAGGGAAGAGATGGCAACATGATAACACTCCCCAAAGGTGCAAAGGAAAAAGGAATGAATGGTCTCCATGCATGTTAGTATGAAGAAGAAATGTGGTGGTTTTTAAATGGTAGGAAGGCTGTTTCTGGATGCACATAAGGGTAAAATACCTCTAATTAGCCTTGTTAATCAGTGGTCATCTGAACTAAGAGGATATTGGATGCTGCAAGCTTTCTGTGCAAACATGAGTTAGAAACACTGAGTGTGGTTACCTTGCCTTGACATGCACTAGACAACCTCTGGGGGTATCTTTCACATTTGTTTTGCATTAGAGAAAAATTGTTAACTACTACCAAATTGAAATTTCTTTATATTGCAGGACCAATAAAATTTATTTATAAGGGAGGTAAGCATTCAATTTGTTTTACAAAATGTGAAACATTCTTCTCTACACCTTTCTTCCGTAGCTTTTACTAACACAATGTTATTACCTGTAGAAAATGAACAAGAGCAAAATAAAGCCTGAAAGGTATTTAAAATATGTCTAAAAATATTTAATTGATTTCCCAGTATGGATATTAGTCACTTGACCTAGGAAAACAAGTGCTGCATGCTGTATTGAAAGTGGGGGAAGCTGTGTTTTTGGCGGTGTAAAGTTCCAGTATCACCACGTGACCACTAAACCTTCCTGCTGGGGTAGCATGTTTAGTCCTCTGAGATCTAAAGCTAGTCGATGGAGAAATGTATAGATTGGCTTGGAACTGGCAGATGTTCTGCTCAGCTGGTGAGAATATGGAGCAAGCATGGAGGGGTGGAAGGGTGGAGGGTGGAAGACACAAAGGACTGTGCTTTGCCTCCTAGGGCATGAGCCCAGTGCCAGAGATCTGTCATTCTTAATTTTCATTGTACCCCTGCTTGGGGCTTATGGGCTCATGGGTTTGGCAGGAGACGCTGCAGCCACTGTGCTGTGGGCTCGAGAGACCACAGAAACTGTGCTTAAGGATCAGGTCAGGGGGCCTGCAGCACTGCTGAGCAGGCTGGAGAACAAGGTGTTGGTGAGAATGATGTAGGGAGAAATTTAGAGGCAAGGCTGGATGACCCAAGCTTCTCTTTTCTGATAAAATAAACTACTACTTGTAGTAAAATACCAAGTAGCAACAAAAACAACCAGCCAGCAAAACTTTATTACTGTTTGTGATCAGGATCCTCCTTTGAGGTCTGTGTAGGCAGTTTTGACTGACATTCTGTTCTTTCTGAATATGCTGAACTCTCAGCAGAATTCACTTGCTCCAGGTGTATCAGGTAGTAGAATTTGCTGAAAATCATGTTGTAGTAGGAAAAAAGAAAATCAAAATATGACATCTCTGGTTTGCTTTAGGTCAATAAATTAAGCTTTTTTTTCAGAGCTAAATTTTCTCAATGTAAAGTATGAAAAGACCCCTTCAGAGGATTGTTAAAAAATGTACATACACTGATTTTATTTACCATGGAACTAATTTACACATTACCTATAATTTTAAGAATCATAGCACTGTGGATAATAGATATGTTTGCTATGTTTTGGTGGCTGCTTTAGAATACAATGAATATTGTAATCTCTGGAGTCAAACTGCTCTTATTTCCACTAATACCATAATATGGTTTCTTCTGTTAAGTAAATGTCTGTACAAAAATCTTATACTTTTGTTGTTTTTTTTTACAGATTTTTTTGTTGTAAAGTGAGCAAATAGTTTCAGAAAGAAATGTGCTCCTTTCTGCTAGTGACTAGGATAAAGGAGGAAAATGAGACTGAGAGAACATGAGATAAAATGTAGGGGTGGCAGCCATGTGTCAGCAATCATGAAAGAATGATTTAGTTACTCTGTTCCTTTGGATCTTTTGATTCTTGTTATTTAGATACACTTTACTGCGTTTAGCTGCCATTGAAAACAGTAGGGTTCTGTGAAGAGCTTTCATGATAAACATCCTTTAAACATTTTTTCTTGAATGTCTGCATCAGAACACCTGAACATCTGCTGCAGATGATGAAATAAAATTAACTCAAATTCCATTTCATTTCCTGGCTTCCAGGCTGTCCTGTCCAACTCAACAGCTTTGCCAGAACAAAGGCTTAGAAAAATTCAGAGCAGCTGAATGTATTTCAGACCTCTGTCATTTGTCACACTACTCATATTGTGTGCCTTTATTTGGTTTCAAAGACCTGCAATCTAACTTTTTTCTTTTTTGGTACAAACTTAAAAACACTGATAAAATAGTGTTTTAAACATTCCGCATGAAAACAAAACATTTTGTTTGGTGATGTTGTCTGATCTAGTCAGCTGCATTAAGAGGTGTTGGAGGGCTAAACATCATAAGTGGCCAGCAGGCAGAAGAGAAAATTAAAACTCTGCTTGAGGTGTTTTGCTGTCGTGTCCAGGATGAAGTGAAGTGCCTGTCAGGCTGAGGACTGAGTGGAAGGCTGGTGCTTGCAGGCTCTGGGGCTGCAGGGAGAAGGAAGGGGAGCAGGGCTGTGCTGGCTGGGCCAGCCTTTGTCTTTCTGGCGCTGCCTGACACACGGGCACTCCGCAGAGGCAGCTGAAGACAAGCCAGCTGCAGGCAGCAGGGTTGGCTGGTCACCAAGCACAGACTTGTTTCTGTCAGCCCTGACTGCAGAGTCGCGTCTGATGTTGAGTTAGTTAACATATCCCCTCAAGCCTTGTTCTCCCACAGCTCATTAGGCACTCTCCAGCTTTTAGTATTGACTGAGATTCATGCATCCGTGGTTTGTAACGTGCCTTTCTTGATTTTTTAGGTCAGCTCTGTAAAAGGACTTCATGTCATTTCACTGGCTTGTGCAGATATCTTAAAATTACCCTAGTACACAACTTATACATCTGTCACACCCTCACTTTTTTTTTTTTTTTTTTAAGACTGTATTTCATTTTAAAAAAGGCACCAATTTTTCCATAAAATGGTCAGGATAGAAAATTTTCCACCAGTGCAACAGGGAAGCAAAAAAATACATACTGAATTCTTTGACAGATTGTTTCAAGATAACAGCCTAATCTCAAGTCAATATAAGGTGAAATAAATACAATTATCCAGCCTGGAAGGAATTAAATCCCCTGCAGAGCTTATTTGCATCTGGGCATTATGGCTTCAGAAAACATTTTTTGATCACAAATGCCCCTCCTTTTGCTTTTGTTCAAGAAAATGTCTATGAAAACTATTTTAATCCTGCAGTAGCTTTAAAATTACGGAAGTCAATAAATCCTCATTGTGTTACTTTCTAGTTGGTATGGTAGAGGCCAATTTCTTTGCTCATTTGGAAAAATTAAATGAACATCTGAGCACACTTCGTGTCTGAGAGAAAGCAGAATATTTCAAAATCAAACACAATTTTAGAACACCTTTGGAGTTCAGTTAGTCTGCGTAGCAGGTAGGTAATTTTGGAAAGGAAAGGGAAAAGGAGAAAGGTGATATTTACATCTTTATAAGAGAGAAAATTATCAGTTGACAGATCATATTATGTGTGGTACAAATGCTAGCTCTGCTGAGCCCATGTTTTCTGTTTCCAGTAAAATTATGATTTTTAGCTCTTATGCTCATTTTTTTGCAGGTACCTTTTGGGTTTTCCCTAAGATACAGAACTGAGGATTACAGAGAGGATAATTATTCTGTGAAAAATATTCATCCATTGGCAACTACCTAATCCTTTATAGATTGTCTGGATGAGTCCATTCTGCTGTGAAGTGTTTACTTAGTTTCCCTGACATAATTACCCGAAGAGCATCTGATGTGCTGGCTGAAGAATATAACATGCCTGGATGTGCAAGAACAAGTCTGGCAGGATATTTAGGGTAATATTTTGGGTTTGCTGGTGGATATCAGAATCCAGGCACATGCATATGTCAGTTTTATGTCTGTCATCAGCACCCTTTGCCAGCAATGGGTAGACAGACTGTATCAGAGGTAGGAACCTTCCTGTGCAAAGGGAGCCATTGGACTGCATTTGCTCATTGAGAGCTGCAGGGCTGAAGTTTGGTCCTTGTGGTTTAAAAATATGGAATTTCATCAGGATGCCTGGGGACAGACAGGGGGTCTTTGTGCCAGCCAACCTGCCTTTGCAGACAGGATGTGCAGGACTCTCTTCTGAGCATGGCTCAATTCTTCTCCAGGAAACTCAGTGTCAATCAATGTCAAGTGAAATAGGAGCAGGCTGTAGCCCATTATTGCCCTGCTGTATTGATCTGTCTCTTTTTCCCCAAAGGATAGTCAAGAAGAGCCATAAAGAGGTCAGGTGGCACTGGCAAAATGTGACAACCACAGTGAGAGAGTAGGACCTGCCTGTAAGTCCAAGCCATATCTTATAATACTTATATAATAATAATACTTATTATTAATAAACAATGATCCGTCAATATGTGTAACTACAGCTAATAACTGCTCTGCTATTTGGGCTAATTACTTCAAGCTGATGCATCTCTGACCATGCTAGGCAGTTTTTATTTAGAGCACATTTTGGCTAGATTTAGATATTAGCTGTCACAAAGATGTGAGAAAGTAGAAACAAAGATTGTGGGGAAGATTGTGGGGATTAAGTTTAAATTTATCATAGATCTAGGCTCCTAAAGAAGTTTTTGGCACCTGCTGAGTTGCTTGATCTCTGAGAACTGCAGGTGCCCCCAGACTGCTCTGGTTACACGCACATATCAGGGCCCATGGGATGCCTTGGCCATGCCAAGGGTTCTGAGGCTCCTTGACTGCTTCAAACATCAAACCTTGCCTGCTCTTGTCCACTGTCTCAAATTAGTGCCAATAATCTCTTAGCTTCTCTTTTTCCAGGGAAGTGCTGTGGGAGGATATATAGTGGAGAAGAGGGTGTAAAGATGTGGCACTGTGAAATATGAAAGACCACCTTTCCCCACTGCTCATATAACAGCTCTCTCTTGCTCTGCAAGGACATCTGCCCCTATCAGCTTGGCACTTTAGTGTCTGAATGGAGCATCAGACTGTCTGAATAAGTATCAGGCCCCATGGATATGTCACTAGTTGACTTGGGTGTTGATTTATAAATTTATGTGGGTAGGTCAGTCTGAATATGTTATATCTTGAGAATATCAGACACCAAACACTTCATTCTGGCTATTTGTCCCAGTCATTACTGTCTAGAATTTTCCTTCTCTCATTCACAGAAACCACAAAGAAAAGGCCCTCAAAGAACTCTCAAGCCCTCTCTGGCTCTTTCTCAGACATGTGCATGCAAAACACAGTAAACACATAATCTGTCATAGCTAGACTCTCTCTGTGGACTGAAATGTGTACAGGCAGAAGGGAAGTGTCCCCAAAGCCCCTCCTTGTGGAGTGTCGTACCGTTATCAATTTGCTTCTCATTTCAAGGGAGAAGTTCCCTCGAAAATCCTGGAGCAAAAACTTCTGTTTTGCTCTAGTGGGGTATCTCTGGTGACTGGGAGCCTGAGCTGTCCTGGAGCTGATGGATGTCCTGAAACTGATGGTGTGTGACCTCTTGAAGAAGGAGTAAATAGACAAACAAGGGATCTGGGGTTGAAGAAAATGTGTGACAGAACCAGCTACAAGGATATCTTCCACTCATGCATTGAAGTCCACTCCTTGTGTTATAGTTTTTCCAAAGGTAAGTGGACTCCAGGGAAGTGTGAACATTAGGGATGCTTAAGCAGAAACGGGACCTGGCACACCATGAGAGAACCAGGCTGTCAAGCATGTTTGCATTGAACCTTCAGGACAAGCTGGGGTCCCTCCCTGTCTCTAAGCACAGCAGGACTATTTCTGATTTCACACACGCCCACCACATTGACTCAGCTGGGATGTGATTCATGAGAAAGGACTGGAAATGAGCTGATGAAGCTGGCAGTACTCCATGGGGATGCCATACATGGGGGAAGTTATGGATTCAGCTATTGAAGGGCTGAGCTGACCCTGCTCTGGGATGAGAAATTAGCAAGCAGATTAAGAAGCCTTTTCAGAGTGAAGCTATTGGCCAGTGCCCATCTGCCTCACGAGCTCAAACTGCCTATGAGCTTCAACTCCTTTTCACATGGCATGCATAAGGGTATAAGTTGCATGGATACACTGGTCTTGGCTTTTGATCTCTAGTAGTGCAGTAAAATCCATGTGGGATTATTTGTAGAATATACATGAAAAAACTAAAAGCAATATGGATGGGGTAGCCATTGATTTTGCTCAGCTCAGAGCTGCAGTGAACTCTGACTCCTGACAGTTCTACATGGACATGAGAAAATATTGTAAGATTACATTGTTCTGAGATAGAGGAGATGGCACTTTATAAATTTACTTGGTACCAGTGCAGTAGTTCCAGCTGTTCATAGGATGTAGGGGCTGAGCTGAGTCAAATATTTCTGATAATTATTTCAAATAATGTTCATGAAAGCCCTGTACTGTGACTAGAGACTTCAATGTTGAGAAGAGGGTATTGATTCTTTATAGGGCAGATAACACATTTAATTAAAAAAAACCCAAAAAACCACAGCATCAGCTGGGTAGTGCCTGGGTATAGGAACATTCAGAATGTTTAACAAGATGTTCCAGGCTGTGCTATATGAAGCATTTACATGGTTTGCCCTTGGCATAATATGTCCACGTTGAACATGATTCAAGGCCAAAAGCATGTTAGTTGTTACAGGGTTTGATTTTGGGCCATGCTGGAAGATAGACTACTTCAGTCTTCAGTAGTCCTGGCACACGGTTTAATGAATTAATTCAACTTAATGACATAAATTCTTGTACTGTGGATGAGATTATTTTTACCTAGGATTGTTTGGGCTTTATTACTTCATCAGTGTTTCAGAACTCTGTTATAAAACAATCAAAAGTCTTGAAATGAAAAGTTACTCCAGAGATTAGAAAACTCAAACAGAAATTGCCAGAATGAATTTGTAGGACTAACATCTTAGTTTCTAGGCAAAAATCAGTTGGCCAAATGAATACATATTAAACACTGAAGCAAAAAAATCCATTTTTTCTCTTTTATTTTATTTTTAATAATTATCTACTGTTATTATTATGATCCTCTTTAAAGTTTCTGGCAACCTTCATATACAGGAATTTTCTTGAGCATTTTGCCTAATTAGTTTGCAGAGGACTGACAGCTGACATGACTTCCATTAATCAATTCTGATACTCTACATTAACTTTTCTTTTACCTTGTGTATTAATTCAGTGCTGAGGGCCTGTCAGGAAGCGGTTGAGAATCCCTCTGGGATTGTACATTTGCTTGAAACTGAAGTGTAGGAAGATAATAAATCATGTGAATTTCTGACACTTCTCCCCATTTGTCATTAGGCTTTTGAAGCAATTAAAGTCTGACAGTTCAGCCACACATTCACTTGTTTTGCTCAGAAATGAAATGCAAGAATTGTTTTTTAACAAACAGAATCTTTGGGATTTTTTCCTGGGTTTTCAGCTGCGTTGATAAACAGCTCATATCCCTGCTTCATTGATTGTAGTCTATGTCATGATAGGTCTTTTTCAGTATATGAATTTTAATTAATTGTTATTTTTAATAAAAATCAGGATAATTTATAAATAATAGAAAATAATAATAATAATAATAATAATGATAATAGCAGCAGCTATCATCAGTGAGAATTTGTGTTTTATCTTATTTTCATTATATAATGTCATAAGGATTAAATTAAAATAACTTTCTTTCTGGTAGAATGCCCCATAGAACCTAAAGGAACTGAGCACCCATCTTCAGTGTGACTTAGATATCTAGTGTCTTTCAAAAATTTCTTTCTTCAATAAATGCAAGAACTCATAAAATAGAAATATGACAGTCATGGCTTCTGCATCAGCAAACTGATGACAAATTTTTCCTATCTTACCTTTTATTAAGATGTGTTCTCTGGTTTACTTCAAATATATCAGTTTCTTGGACTGAAAGAAGTACAAACATGTAGGTTTTGGATCCTCTGAGCTTCCCTTCTTCTCTCCCTCCATTCCCCCTCCTTGGCTCTGTTTACTTAGCTAAACTACTAGAAACAGAGATCTTATAAATGGGATTGAGATCTAGGCTCAGATAAGGTACACCACCTTCTCTCTCTCCCTCTCTCTCCCCCTAGCCTCCCTTTCTTCCTCCAAATCAAAATTTTAATATATATAAGCAGTTATGAAAACATTTAGGGTATGAATTTACACAGTCACAAAGATGCGATAACTCAAAATATTGTTCTAAAAAATAATAGAAGATAAAGAGATACATTTGGTAATTGAGTTACTCTTGGATTAGAATGTCTTTGTGTAGATTTAAGTCAGCATTCTCCCAGCAAAACATGTCATTCCCACTGGCCTTTAGATAGACTTTACATTCCAGCCAGCCTACAATTTACATGACTTTTTTAGGAGTCACTGGACTCGGATTTTTGCAGATCCAGCGACTGTCACATTATTTCTTGTGTTCCAGCTGACAAAAGTCTCATATAACATAATGTTAAATTTAATTATTGACAGGTATTGACAGGTAATTTAAGTATTGACAGGAAAAAACATGAGGACCTCTTAAGATCCAAGAAAATCTGTCATTTGTTGTCTCATTTTACAGAAAAGAACTTTACTCCAGTATATTTACATAGCATCACTTTTGACACATACATATATTTCAAGATAGAAAGGTGACCATCCAAAAAACACCTTACCTCGTGTTCCAGAAGCAATTTTTGTATGAGTTGAAAAGGAGTTTAGTACAGTCCTGGTCATAATCAAACAGTTTTACTAAAAAAAAGTTATTTTTTATGGCTCAGAGGAGAAGATTGTTGAAATTATTAAATCTTTAGTGTTAATTGCAAACAAAAGGAAATACAGTTGAAACACCAGAAAAGAATCTTCAAAAACTACCCAGCAATTTTAATGTTTGATATTCACAGACTCACAAAATAGGTCAGGTTGGAAGAGAACACAGTGGAACATTGGTCCAACCTCCCTGCTCAAGCATCATCAAGGATCATCCTAGAGCACATTGCATAGGAGGGTGTCCAGATGATTCTTGAATATCTCCAGTGAGAGGGACTCCACCACCTCTCTAGACAATCTGTATGCACAATGTTTTTGACAGGAAACAGATTTTTTTTAAAAAAATCATATAATTTAACTCTGTTGTAAAGAAATTATAGAAAAACACTCCTATGGCTACTTCCTTTGCTTATTAGTAAAAATGTGTAGCCTAGTAGATAAAGTTTGTCTGTGTCACTTGCAAAGAACCTTGAATACATAAAAAAACTCCCCAAAAACCTTTAGCATATGAATCAAGAAATAGATGTTAAAGAACCCCTAAAACTTCACATAAAGGAACAAACAGTTAACAGTCATGCAGAAAAATACTCAGATCACAGCCTTACACTGATTCACACAGAGTTGATGCTATTGGAGACATATTGATCAGCTGTGTTTTGTATGCCATTCTCCACCCCTACTCACACAAATTTGATCAGACTAAATCACTAGATGTGATGGGAAAAGTGTTTGAACTTTTTCCCTACTGAAAATTTTTTGTTGGCATTTGTGATATTACTTGAGTAATTAAGAGTCAATTATTCAGGTGAATAAGAACATGAAAAACTGGAAATCAGTTGCTTCACTTGAAAGGGAAAGATCCGGATTATAAATAAAGTCTACAATTTACAGAATATGATGGATTTGATAATAATTTAGAGAAGCTGAGTGAGTTTGTGTTTTGGATGGGAGCATTAAATGATGAAAGCAGCTAATTAGGGCATGGTAATTAATGTGTAAAAGGGAGACCAATGTAACAATGGACAATATACTCCAATCCCAAAGCTGGTTATAAGGCATGAGTTACATTCACACTGGCTTGTAAGAGCAGAAAGCTACAGTTAACCTCACTGACAAGATACACTTGTCAATAATATGCGAATGGAATAGATGCTATTTTGATAGCTAAGTTTTGAGATTTAATTTGAAAGTAATTTTCAGCATTTGTTTCAATCTTAAAGTCTCCAGTGACTCAAAAAACCCCACACTTGCTTCTCTCATCAGATTGAGACACTTCTGAAATCAGATAACTAAAAGTGAAAACATCTCCCACACATAGTCAGAGACATGTTGCTGCAATAGGGAATTGGAGGACCTAAATTTATGTGCTTTTCAAAAATGGATATCACAGTGCAAATAATTGGCAGTGATATACAGATGAATTGATTGAGGGCAACCAAATGTAATTTGGACTCAGTGTGCTTACCTTTCTGTGGGGAGAGTGGGGCTGCAGTGGAACTTGGATACGCAGGACATCAGTTTTTTAAAGAAAAAACCTGAATATTAAATGTTGCAGGTTTTTTATCAGATAAATGGATGTATTAAATACACAATTGGAAAGTTTCAGGAACATTTATTTCAGACATGTCTGGGGCCTTTGAAACAAAATTTCATCTTTTTAATAAATCACTAGTAATAATTCCAGCTATAAGAAGCTTTTTGCTTCAGATCAGTGGAATTGCTTTGTATGGCTAGGCAGCCAAAAAGATACAAACTCTTCAGGCTGATAACAGAGCTGAGCTGTGGGGCCCAAGAACAGCTCTGTTTCAGAAGGGGTCTGGGCTTTCTGTAGAATTGGGAGCTGATGAAGTGAAACAGCATCTCCGGGTAAGCTAAAAATACCTGAAACAACAAAAACTGAAACACACAAATTCCCTCCATGAAGAAATAGTTATGGTGTTTATTGCACTTTCAGTGCTGCCTGCTCTAATTTTTACTGTCATGGTTGGGTTATCTACTTTTTCTTATTTTCTGTTTTATGTCTATGAATTGTAAATCCTATTTGTGATATTTTATTGAAATGGTAATCATTTGTAGAACCATCAAATGATGAAGTGTAGTGGCACTGAATTCCATGGACCTAGAAATACAGGTTATACACATGTTTCCCAGGGAAGACAAAATCCTAGAGTTATTTTCCTCTTAAAAGTATACATTACTGACTCTGTTAATGTTCATTATTCCAGTTCTAATCTACTTCAGAAAAATCTGTATCCTGGAGGAGACACCCTTTGATCAAACCTAATTAAACCTTTCCTTCTCCTTCTTCAGCCTAATAGAGGAGAGTTCTGAGTACCTGGAGAAACTGAGCTTCTCTTCAAAAGCTTTTGGAGCATAATTTGATTCAGTCAAAGCTATCTCCATAATCCTCTGAAAAAAAAAAAAAAGAAATTCTGAAGTATTTGAAAAGGAATGAGGTTTAGTTTTTCTACTGTCAGCTAGGAAGTTGTAGGGAAGTTAAACTTAGGAAATAAATTTTGTAAAGCACAGAATGGTTAGAGTGTACAGTTCTTCCAAAGAGGTAAAATAACATTTTTTTTTAAA
>WBNO01026104.1:302-11958 GCA_013400575.1 Peucedramus taeniatus | reverse complement strand
ATGTCATGTAATGGTAATTTCAAGGCAAGTTTATATCCACCACACTCATTGTGTAACTATGTTAACTGTTGTTTAACTTGAATTTATTTCTCCATCATACTCCTTTGAATTTATATCATATTCTCCTTTTAGTAATTTTTGGTTTTAGTTTTACTCTTGCCTTATGCCAAAGACTCACTCATTATGGCTGAACAAATGGGATACAAGCATAGTGAAATGTGTTAAAGTTTGTATTGCATTGCGCAGGCCAAAGAGTTGGATCACAGATAACAAGAAGATTGTGTAGAGAGAACAATGCAAATTTCAGTTTTGTCAGGGGAGAAGCAAGAATTTTCATATATAAAACCTGTAGCTCTCTAATCCACACCATCTCTTATTATTCAGTATGCAGGCCTGAGTCCAATAAAAATGCTGCACTTGCACTTAAATTCAATCCTGATGATTTATCCCACTGAATTTAGCTACATTATTCCTACAATCTCTAGCAGATTAGGAATTTCTGTCACAGCAGCATTCAAAGTTCCCAGTCAAAACAAGACTGAGCAGCAGGAAAGTAGTCATTTGCATGTTTCTCCTGATCATCTACTTGAAAAAAATAATTATAAAAACCCTGTAGACAACAAGAGAAGTCCTAGAGACCCTCATGCTGGGAGTGAGATGGGAAAAACAGAGGGATATAGTCTGACAGATAATTCCTTAGGGCTGGGTTGGACAACAGCATTGTAAGGTGCATTGGATTGGATTCTGTAATAGATTTTTCTTAAACTGGTTTTTTACTCTGTCCTTACCAAACTGCACCTGTTGGTTTTTATCACTAATATTGATCCTGCCGTAGACAAAGCCAAAAATGTTTTAGCTACCGAGAACAAATTAATAGAAGCTAATATGCCTGAATAGAGGGTTTTTTCCCTCCAGTTATCAACATCAACTCAAATTTAGCACATTATTTCCACTGTCATGAAATACACAAGATGCTGTGTGCAATATAATTTCTAAGTTTGTTAGTCTTTAGTTTTTTAGCATAACTAAATCCAGTTTCATTACCACAAGAAAAAATCATTTAAGTTGTTATTAGTAGCAGAAAGTAATTTTAAATTTTGAATCTAAGGAACTAGACTCAGTGACCCTTATAGTTGCTTTCCAACTTGAGATATTCAATGATTCTATGATCTTAATTTTCTAATTATCTTCATTTCAATGGAGATCAAAGGATTGGTTTACAAAATTTCAAATATTTTTATTGTTTTAGATATTTCCATTTTTAACAAATAATGATGGGCACAGTGTTGAGCTCACAGACAACGATGTCCTCTGAATTGACTGTTAGCACTCAGTGTCATTCTGGGTAATTCTCTGAAAATGTCAATTCAGTGCTCTGCAGCAATCAAATGAGCAAATAAAATTTTGTGAATATTAGGACATGAACGTGAAAATGGAAAACATTTTTATAAGTCTTTGGCAAGGTCACTATTGTAGGGTGGTTCTGGTCCTATAACCCTCCTTTAAAGTAGAAAGCAGAACAGAAAATGACATAAAATGCATTATAGGAGATGAGACGTATGTATCCCCATGACATAGAATAGATATAGTGGGCCATTTTTGAAAGAATGCAGTAGGATAAACATTATTATAAAGGTTGATAAAATTAATGCGTGGAGAATACAACAAAAAAATTATTATGCATTACATTAGCATTACAGCAACTCTACCAAAACTGAAATATTCTTCTTGTCTTTCATTCCTAAAATTTTAATAGTTATCTCTTTCCCAGCTTTCCATCTCACATACAGTGCTACATGTAGTCTATCAGATCTCTCCCATGGTTGCAGTGACCATATGTGAATGCTTGTTCAAGAGGGTTTTATTTCATGACAATTCGAAGGCCCCAAGTCAATGTGATTTTTGATCATTTACTCAGCTTTAAAAGGTAGCTGTACTAATAAAAAGCAATGTAGTGATGAGATTAAGTAGTGCCATCTAAACTTTTAAACTAAAATTTTATTGATTCTTTAAATCCTGATTACTTACCACGCAGCAACACCGGACTTTTCCTAGATCATGATTTATTTGCCATTGGAAAAATTTGTCTATAGACATCCTGCCAAAAGGAACCAAAGTTTGAAGCTAATCTCTGGATCTCCTGTTGCAAAGGTCACTTTTTTGTGACCTTTTATTGTTCNACATGCAATAGTGTAACAATATCCACTGTCATTATTTAATTGTTGGTGTAGATGATGGGATCTGTCTTAAAGGGGATCTGTAATTAAAAAGACTACTGCACGAAATTCAAACCTTACACAACTGTTTTAATCAATTTAATTATAATACATAAAAGGAATTTACTTGCTCAGATGATAGAGTTATGGCCTTTTTATCCATGATTTTAAAAATTCTCTTAGGCCATAAAATATGTGTTCCCCAAGTGCTCTGGCTCATTTTCGAAAAAGCCTTAACAGGGCTTTTTCTTTTTCTGTTTATCCTTAACAGGGCAAACCAGCAATGGAAGCTGCCTCACACTGGTGAAGCAATAGCATCCATTTGAAACATGACTAAGTGGAGAAGAGATTCTAAAGAACAGTGATGTAGCCAAACTGCAACTAAAAATAAGAGCAAATTGTCCAATTTTTCCTTACCTGATTTCCTCTGTTGTAACTAGCTTTGGAGCATCACTTCAGCACTGCAGTATCTTAACTCAGTGTACATGAAATGATATGATGAACACCCAGCATGTTATTTTATTTTTCGTCTCCTTCTCAGAATAAAAATTGTATGTGCATTATCTAGCAATTTCTTCTGTGTTTGGGTTTAGTATCTTGTACTACTAAATTTAAACATTAAGAGGTAGAACCCTCCTCTTATCTCCTTTCCAACCAACATTTTTTACTCATCTTCACCACTGCCCCTGCCCAAGACAGACTGGGCTGTACAGAACCTGGAGATTTATGCCTTCACAGTAGTACAACTAAAGGTCAAGGATCAGGGATTTACATTAGAGGTAATGCTTTTTGGACATTCAAAGATCACTATTCTATGTTATAGTTTGTTACTGAGGCGTTGCAGCAGTGGTTTACCAAGATGCTGGTGTTATTCTGGCAAGGAAGGGAAGAGAGAGCTGGCAGTGGCTGTCAAGGGCACAGTTAGAGTTTCTATTCCTCCAGTGATGGACTGGTCACATGCTGCTCTCCACAAGAGGCACCCACTCTCCAGACCCAGACACAAGATGTGAGGCTGCCTACTGAGTGTCTGTGAAAAGTTAAAAAGAAATATCTTCACATATATTTTCTAATGTTTGGATCTTCCTCTTGCTACCTGAGCAGAGTCAAAAGCAGAGCAAACTATTTCTCTGTTGTGCATTACTCTAAGAATTACCACTTGCCTTTTTGGAAGGATGTTGATGCAAGTCCCGTGAATATATTAAATCATAACACAAATAATATCACTGTAGGCCAATCACAAAAGCCAAGAAAAATGTTCTGCTAAAATATTAGTTTTAAGCCAGCTTGCCTTGCAGAGGAAATGTCATCCAGGATTCACAAGCATTGCCCGAATTACCATGGTTTTCTCCAATTCTTTGCTTTCTACTCTTCATAATGCAATCTATATATTTGAAAATAGAACAACACAAAAAGGAAATGCTGGGGACCTCAAAGCTGTTATTAGCAATGCTCAAAGAGGCAGGTGTTATTTCTTTTCATGCCAGGAAACACAAACTGTGAAAAGGCCCCCCCCCCCCCGGGACAGGGGGAGATCTCCCTGTCTCTTAGGCATGGGAGATCCCAGAACATGTGAATAGGCCCTAAGTAGTTCCATTGTCTCCATAAGACAGTGGGAGGAGGTGAGCACACTCTTTTTCTCTCACATTGTACCCAAATGTCATGTGGACTCTTAGAGGCAGTAGATGGTAACTCCCCAAGTTCCTATGTCAGCTTTTGGAGTCCTGGCTAGAGAACCAAAAGGGAACTGTGACTTAGTACTTTATTCTACATTTAGTGCTGGAGACATACACACAGATCAGTGGGAAAGCCTTCCTGGAATACCATTATGGATCTTGCTACCATGGGCAATTATACCAACTAATCTCTCTCAGGAATTATAAAATATCTATTTTAAAGCTTCTCAGGGTCCTCTCACTTACTGCTCTGTCTGGAAAACCGTAAATTACCTTCAGCACGTAAATACCTTGTAAAATAGCTGCAAGTTAAAAACTAGTGATCAGTAAATCAGAAGATACCTAGCTAAAACATCTCTGACTATATTTTTCTGCAGGAAAGCATATTTTTTAATCTTTTCCTAAATGGTGTTTTGCACTCCGCTGGCCATTGCCATAGCCTTCTTCCCTAGCTGTTGTAGTTTGATTTGATTTTAAGGGCATGGGTGGTCACATCAAGTAAAATACAAACAAGTTCCCACTTCATACACATTGCTTTGTATGAAGTCACTAACATCCTTCTTCCTGTAATGGAATTATCTCATCTGACATTTTTGATTTCTGTCCCAAATGGTGATCCTGCTCTGTCTCACCCTTGTGGTAAGTCACCACTATTCTCTCCATTCAGAGTCACCATTCTCTGATGGGTGTGTTCCATTTTCATAATGGATTTTGAGACATCTCTGGTACTGTTCAAAATACCTGTTAATTCCAAATAGGGGAAGATAGATTTTTGAAGGTGCAAGATTCTAATGCAAAGTATTGTCTGCAATTCAAGTCTCATCGGAGGCATACATGTTATGATTTAATTGGTAACTCTGCTGTTTGATTTTGTATGTGTATAGAGACAGATTTTTAAAATCTATGCTTCTTACTATACATGGATGTCATTAACATGCCTTTCATTTAAGCCCAAGGAGTCATTTAAACCTCTTGGGTGAATTTACATTTATGCATGTTTTCTGTGAAATGTATACTATTTTTACAGAGCATCATGAGAGCTCTGGGGGAACCAGAAAACTCAGAATGTGTATGTAAGGTAAATTGACACAGAAACAGGAAGGAATGGAGAGACAGGATAGAAAGCACAACCTAAAAGTTGTAACATTCTGTTTTGTCTGTGTCTTCTCTGTCCTGGAAATCATCCACTAAGTGCATCTTAGTTGTTTTCAAATAGTTTTCTCAGTTCCTACATAGCTCTTGGAGTGGATATTCGCTCTAGAATATTTTGACCCTTCAAATATCTGATTTACAAAAGTTGCCATTTACACTGTTCCATCCGCATGATCAGCTCAACAGTCCAAAATAAAGCCTAGGAATCATCATTGCTTTCATCTTGTTGCTTCACATAAACATCTCCTATCTGAGTAGAAGCTCAGAATATCAGAATAGAGAAGAATATCCTTCAATAAGGATATTGAAGGAAGAACGACAAGAATATGTGTAAATCAGCCAAAGATGTGTTAGGATGATGCACAGAAAATAGACCAAATAATGATGTATTTGGATGGGTTTAATACTTTCCAAAAATAAAACACTTTGGTAAAAAATATAGCAAGGATGAAGCATACTTAATCTGTGCTGACTAAGCATTAAAATACATTTGCCACATTAAAAAGTTTGGGAAAATTCTGTTTTAACTACAACCCAAAATAAATTTTAGATTTTTAAAAACATTGTGATTATCAAATACAGAATACTCTTTAATTCCTTGTCTGTACATTGAACAGATTCCTACTGGGAGATGTATCTTCTTCCCAGAATAAAAAGAATAAAAAGCACCAAATCACACAGGAATCAAGATGCAACAGTGCAGCGAAAGCTTTTTAGGATATCTCAGTGAGTTTCTAGTCACCAGGTAGAAATAAATGCAAGGCTCCAAGTGAGGGCTTCTACCATGGCCAGCTCCTGGCAGCCACTAGCCCTGGCAGCACGTGCAGGTCACCCATGAGCTGCTAGAGGACACTTACACAGGTGAGCTGAGAGCTGAGGCTGGGCACAAATGAGACACTATTGTGGAACTTGGAACCTTCTGCAGGAAGTCTTAGATTCAGTTGTTCCCTTTGTGCTCCCTTCATATTCCCTTCATATTGTTCTTAACAATTTGAATTCTCTGCAGAGATTTACTCTTAATTGATAACAAATATGTCAGTGCCTGTGATCTTCCCTGATAAGACCACATTTTCCTGTCCAAGTTATGACGCCATGAGAATGTAACTTTATAGAGAATTCTGACAGGTGTCTCTTTAATGTCTGTAACACTGACACTATAATTGCAGGTGTTATTTATAAATTTTTATTAAAATATAATAAATATTACTGAAGTCACGAGGTATTTTTTAAAGCAAAGTACTGTTTTGAAATCTGTCTCAAATGTCAAACAGAATGCATTTTGCATTAGTTCTGTATAAATTTTTATTGAATTCAAACTTTTAAATAAATCTTCCTATATCTAATGCCTCTTATCAAAGCACAAAAACACATTATCTGATTATAAGAAGAACCTCAGAACTCACCATCTTCAAATTTAATGGACTCCTGATGATTTCTTCCCTACCTAGACTGTTTTTAAAGCATTTTACTATATTTTATACATTATAAATGGATTCCATTCTTGGCTTAGCAATTCACCTAATGGACAATGGATACAAAAAAGCTCTAGCTCCAGGGACATTAAATTGGTTCTAAACTCTGAAAATTACAGCTTTTACAAAAAGAAGAAAATACTAAAAACATATCTAATGCAACACTGCATCTCATTTTCTGCTACCTTCACAATCTATGTAAAAGCTTCTAAATTTCTTAATGACACAATATGTTAAAATTACATTCCTTTATATTTAGATCTCTAAAACATTTTTTCTTCTTTACAACCCCAAGGAGTTCCACCAGCAAATGGAAAATAATGTTCTTGGCATTCCAACAGTTGGGAACATGGAAAGCACTGCGCTGTACAAGAAAAATGCTGTATTTTATATCTGACCATGGTTAAAGCTGAGTACTTCAGAGAAAAGCAGACAGTCTCTGGTAATGAACCTGATTCTTCATCTCACTTTGGATAAGCAATGGTACGTAACAATGGCACATAACATATGACACACAAGTACACTGCAGAGAAAACTCCACTGTAAAGGCCTTTAAAGCCTTTAATCTGAATCACAATTCCTTCACTTGGATCCTCTGCTTTAGGAGTTTTCTGCACCCAGCAATACTCCAGAATTTAGAGAGATGGTAATACCATCTCTCTAACCACTGCTTTCTTTCCCTCCTCTCAACAATAACGTAGAATCCACTCTCTGACCTCACACAGCTTGACAGCAAGAGCAAGCCATAGAGATAAATGGAAAAGAGCTCTTATTTTTCTATTATTTTCTATTGCTGTAGGAAAAGGACACATTGAAAATGGGAATCCTTTCAAATTATGAAAAAAATAGTTATTCAGTTGTCTACTACCAGGGAGTTTTTCGAGTTAACAGGATGTTAATTTTAAAGTACTGTCTATTTTGGGTATGATATACATGATATACATAGATATAGATATACAGATACATACTCACTTATAATTCCACTTATACTATCACTTTTGTTCTGGTTTAAAAAAAAAAAAAAGAAAAAAGAAAAAAAAAAAGAGGGTAAATGTGAAACCTATGCCATGCAATTCATCATGGCATTCATCATTCATATATCATCCCTCATACAGTAAGAACTTCACTTCATGTTACAGTCTCAGAAACACACAGGTTGGACAGCATCTAGAGGTTTTTTCAGTTCAGCCTTCTTCTCAGAATGAAATCAGCACTGAATTTAGAAGAGATGGCTTGTCTAGTCACATTTCTCAAAAATCCAAGGACAAGAAGGTCCTTGCACAACATGCTTCAGTGTCTAGTTAATTCCATAAATCCACTTAGAACCGGATATTCTTAATCGTTCCCTAGGTCAAGACTGGCATAGATCTAAGCATGTCAGTTGACTTCCCTCTGATTTTTCTGCTATGTTTTTGTAAAATCAGATTGCCAAACACTGTTTTCTAGGTTAGTAATATGGAAACCTAAGCACATAGTAAGAGAATTGTTGAAACCTTGCTGCTGGAAACTGAAGCAAGCTTTCCCATGTTTGTGCACCTCTATTTCTAAACCTTAATCTGAATAAAGATTTCTCTCCCAAACAGTTTATGAAAATACAAGTTTAAGCCTCTTTTTTTTTCCTGATATACACATATCTAGGCATTCATGCTGAATTGGGTTCAACAACATCCATATTCAACTTTCAGCTTTGCAGTTTGTGGTTATAAACTGCAGTTATCAGGCTGTTTGCTTAGCACAGTGGAAATTTTTCAAAGACATGATCATCCCCCAACTTTCCACAGCAGATAATTAGAGTGGCAAAATAAATAAGATACATGATAGGAAGAACAACATGCTGAGACACCTCCTGAAAATATTTAGTCTAAACTGAACACTCCATTGCTACTACTTTTCTCTGTAAAAAGACTGAAAGGAAAAAGGAGAAAGAATTGTAAAGAAATGAATATAGGTAAAAGAGCTAGACACAAAACTTACCATTGGAGCACTGAAAATTAGTCTGGAGTACATGGAGAAAGGTGGAAGGGGAGAAGGAGAGTAGGACAAGAAAACACAGAAAAAGGAGAAAGAAGTGAGAAGCAAAGGAAGGAAGGGAGAGAAAGACAGAAAGAGAAAAAGAGCAAATGAAAAGAACTAAGAGAAGGAAGATTTTGTTTTGTCTTGGAATTTTGATAAAGAGGTATTCTCTGACTTTCCCTCTTTTTACTTTCTACTTTTATATGATCTACGCCAACTCTGATAGTCTTCAAACTTTCACTCATAAGTGTTTTTAGTTTTTAATTTCATGAGGTCATTTTCATTGACCTCTTTACTACTGGCCTGTTATTTTAGTAGATTTGGAAGGATCATTTACACTGACCTCCATTGCCTTACTGATTTCTCTCCTCTTTGCTCCCATATCATCCGAGCAATTGAATTTCAGTCCCAATTCTAGTTATTGGATACATAAAACAGTTTCATTTGTATTGCTATTATTCCTAGATGAATTGTCTTTTTTGCTGTATGTCTTTTCCAGCTCACAGTTTAATCCTTTTTAATATTCATTAAAGTAGTCTGTTTCCTTCTGATTATGGCAGAGACTACTCTTATATCATAGATTCTTCTGTCCTCCAAAGACTCCCTTGCTTCTGGAAAACTTAAATTTCTCTTATCTGAGAAACCTTTCTAAGCATGCACAGACACTTTCGATTTCACCTGAAGGGCCCATGCTAGATGTCAACACCTCTACCACCAGCATTGAGTCTATCAAGCCAGGTGAACTTTGAGCTGCTTTGCAGGGAAAGGTAAATTACCTATTGGTTTGTCTGTTAGTTTTCCTTAGAATTTTACACTATCAGTTTTGGATTCCACTATCACAGCAGGATGCAAGAACCTAGAAAACACCCTCTTCCAGATTTTCCCTGATGGCAGGTTTGCAATAACAGTGCTTTGCCTTGCACAGAGTGAAAGCAGCCCCCATGGATCCTTCTGCAAGCTTTCTTTTTAGAAATCATTGAAATATAGGAAGGCTTTGGTTGGAAGGGACATAAAGACCTTCTTTTCCCAACCCCTCTGACATGGGCACGGATGCCACTCACTAGATTAGGTTGCGCAGAGCCCCATCCAACCTGGACTTGAACACATCCAGAGATGGGACATCCACAATCTCCCTGGGTGACCTGTTCCAGAGCCTCACCATCCTCACAGTAAAGAATTCCTTCCTGAAATCTAACAAAACCCACTCTAAATCAAACAATATAAAATTATTTGATTTGCATTTCCCACACTTCACAAATATAGACACAAAAGTTATTATTGGCAATAAATTCCTCGTGGATTTAGAGTTGTAAGACTTTTGTTCAACATCACCTATAGTCAGTGAATTTTTCCCCACATTATGGCACAATCTAAAATGGTGTCCCAGATTGCAAGGCAAGATGTATTCTATTTGCCATCCGTTTGGCAGTTGTCTTCTGTTAAGTGAGCAGTTTTCCTTATCTCTTCCACAATAGATAGGGGAGATATCTGCTAACAATAGGCTATTGAATGTCACTGCATGACTGATAAGAGCTATAGCATTCCACTGTGAGATGCTCACAGAGGGAGGAGCCAAGCATTCCTAAACGGAATATAATCTGAGGTTCTGGGGGCAGCAAGATGGGCTTTTTCCACAGGATTCCCAGAGGAAACAGCCACCTCTACCACTGGACATTCAGAGGAAGACTACACCCTTTTCTACAGGATCACTGCTCCAACAGAACCACACCTGCCACTCCAGGAGGGCTGCAGCCACAATTCCAATTGGACTGCTACCAACACCCCGACCAACCGGGTGTCAGATTGTATTCTGACTCTGTCACTGTTGTTTTGGTTTACTGCATTGTTTATTTTATTTTTATTTTCTTCCCTAATAAAGAACTGTTATTCCTGCTCCCGCATCTTTGCCTGAGAGCCCCCCTTAATTTCAAATTTAAAACAATTCAGAGGGAGGGGTTTACATTTTCCATTTCAGGGGAGGCTCCTGCCTTCCTTAGCAGACACCTCTTTTTCCAAACCAAGACAGATGGTCTATTTTCACATATACAAAGTTCAAGTAATGTGATGTCTATTTTCAATTTTTGTTTCAATAAAGAAAAGTAGCTTATATTGGACACTGTTAAAATAAAATTTACAATATACCAGTAGGGAAAGAGAAGTACAGGTATTTTAATAGTATGGAGGATGTAGCTAAATTATGGAATTAATTAAAATCTAGCAACAATTTGAGGGATATACAGCAATTTAATCTGTGTAGATTGTCAGTTCCTGAGTCATGTTTTCAGCTATTTCATTGTAACTATTGGTCTCAATTTAAAAGTTTATTTTATTTTCAGTTCCATTGTAAGTCTTAGATGTATCACCTACTTTAACTGTTGGAAATCTCCTATACCAACCATCAGAATCCCAAGAACTTTGTAAGATTGCACTTTGTAGATTATATTTTACTCATACTTTATATGGATGCTGACTAGGAAACAAATTTTCTTGAACCTTATCCATCTGTCTTGCTCTCTCTTCATAGTAAAACTGTAATGTTTTGGAAGATTCAATGTTTAGCAGATGAAGAGTAACTTATAAAGATTAGCTAAGAAATGAAACAGTGCTAAGTCTTGCCAAGATTAAAGAATTCTAGGAATAGAAAAAAAAGCTACATGCTTTTCAGCAAAAATGCACACTTCAGGACATACTTGGATTGATTCTCAGGACTTAGATCAANTGTTTTTTTTTTTTTTTTGGTTTTTTTTTGGTTTTTTTTTTTTTTTTTTTTTTTTTTTTTTTTTTTTTTTTTTTAATTAGAGACAGGTGTGATCACATCATGGCAAACTTTCTAAAGAGTAGAAAAATCTCAGAATATAAAGGAAGCAGGATGAAGAAAAATTGTTGCAGGTTAAACAATATAATCTGTAGGTGACAGCACAGCAGAGGGCTACCAGTTAGGATTTCTGCATTAAGGTTCTTATCTTTCAGATGATCTTGAGTCAACTAATACAGCACACATTTTCAAATACATGCATGTATTTTACATATGAGGTTATGATTTTTGTATACAGTAATTAAATGATCACGTAAATCAGTATCCCTTTTTAAATTATTCTCAAACCAAGCATAGGAAAATACATTATTCTTC
>WBNO01026087.1:0-23988 GCA_013400575.1 Peucedramus taeniatus | reverse complement strand
AGAAGAGGTAAATTTGATGGGTGAAAGTGTTATGCCAGAAGGAGCCAGTTAATGAAGCAGAGTCAGACCTGTCAAAAAGCAAATACAATATGGTGCTCATGCAATTTGTAAAGCATTATGTTAAACCTTGGACTGGCAATTCAAAACAAGAGAAAAGTAGAGGTTATTTTTCTCAGTTTTAACCCAGCAAAAGGGAAGTTTAATACAATGCTGTGAGGATATGATATAATCACCTTCTCAGCCCAAATCAGACCAGCAGTGTGCTGTTTTGTGACCCATCCATTTGCCAGGCAGCATCTGGAGGGCTGAGCCTACAAACTCCACATGGTGTGAAGAGCAGGGAGAAAAAATGCAGTGCAATCAGGCTCCTTAAGGGATTTTTACCACCTACAGCCCCCCTTTCTGGGTAGGCACTGTGGGAGCTTCCCGAAGTGCATTCCCATGTGACCTAGAAGCAAGACTGAAGGATCTGCAGGTATTTTGGGGGTTCTTTTAAGTGTTTTGGTTCTTTGGTGGTTGTTTTTGTTTTTGTTTTTGGTATTTTGGGTTTGTTTCTAATTTATGGGATGTGAAATATGTTGCCATGTTATAGTTGTAATCGTGGACACTTCTCATGTGTGATTGTATATTCTGAAGGACTGGAAAGTGCTACTGCAGTGCAAATACTAAATTACAGCCTCTATTGTGATGCATTATTCACATGTCATGCAGTAGTCCTTCATTCTCGCCCAAGTGGAAATCAGCTCAGACAGTGCTTAACAGATTCTTCAGATCAGTTTGAAATATGGGTTATCATAAAAATAAATAGCCATGCAAATCTTCTCCCATACCAAGGCATAAGAAAGTGGCTGAACAATTGTATAAATTCTAGTGTGTTTCTTCCAGACAAAATAAAACAGCAACAACCAAAAAAAAAATCCAAATCAGGCCCTTCTCTTAAATAGCAGACTTCTCTGGACAAACTTTCCCCTTTTCACTAGTTCTAGATTGTGTTGTGAAGTCTACAAAAACATACTCTAGGGAACGATCCTTCACAGACAGGCAGCCAAGCTAAATGAGGAAAGGTTTTTGCCAGCTGTAATTTTTCTGATCTGTGATCTGTGCTGTATATTCTAAAAAGCCAAAAATATCCACATACTCTCAGAGGACAGGTCAGATCTAGATGGAAGGCCAAGAAAACTCCAAAAATTTCAACTTCAGAGCTAGCCAAAATAGGGGAGTTCAAGCTTAGTAGATCTCCAGCTTTAACATTCAATTTCTTCAAAGCCACTGTCTGCAGCCCTCTCATCTTTTCTTCTCTCCCATCCTGAGTGAACCACTGCAGACTCCCTCTGTTTTTAACAAATGGAAAGCAAAATCAGGAAAGCCTCTAACAGCAGCTTGGCACAGAAAGGCATGTGAAACTGCACAATAATGCAAAATTAGAGTAACTCAAATATGGGCTAGAGAACAGCTTATAAAACTTGCTAAATGACCTTCTGTAGGACAGCAGTCAGTGAGCACTTCTGTTCCAGTCCCAGGGCTTTACTCAGCCCTACTGGTGGTATAGCCTTGAAGACCTGCACCAACTGTGGACTTGGCTATACATGCAAAGTCTTTTAAAGGCTCCTCTCATTTTTCCTCTGTAATTTAAAAAATGCACCCCAGTGCATTTTAATACTGTTGCAGTAGGTCAGCAGCCCAGCAAAACACATAGAATCCCACTAAATATAATGAATTGGAGTCATCATTCCCTTCATATATATTTGTGACAGGCCTGTATTTGTGTGGTCCTGCTTCTAGTCAGAGGAAAGTACTAAATAATTCCTGTGTATTCACATAACTTCACCACTGTCAGAACTTGTTTACCCGTTGACCACTCCCAGCATGTTACGTAGGCTGTATTTCTGTCAAAAGGTTCATTTCCTATCTTTTACCTCATGTCTGCATTTGAGAAGTGATTATTCTAAATCATGTCACTGAAGTTGTTATCCTCCCACTTCTCTATGATTTTATTTTTAAAAATTTGGAGATCTTTACACAGGAAATCATATCTAAATGCTATTCAAGATATTCAGCCTGAATCCTGTGGTCCTCATTCAATCTTTATCCTGGCACAGCTTTTACTGAGGTCAATGGGCTTATAGCCTGAAAAAAGACTAATTTGTCCATCTCTAGTAATTTTGCCCAGTGGGCCCCATCTCACAGCATTAATTTGGATAGACTAGCATTGAAAAAAATATGTGCTCAAATCCTAGACTGAGCTGAAGCCAGTCCTTTGCATTTAGCTGTGTGTATAACTTTAGTGAATATTCATATTCACAGCTTGGGTCCCTACATCCTGGCCTCTGGAATGTGTGAATTGCTACAGCCATCCTTTCTTCCCACCATGGAGGCCCCATCACAGGAGAAGGCTTACTCCCCCCAGGAGTTCAGCTCAGTAGACAGGCAGTTCCAGGGCTTTAACAAGGCAGCTCTTACTGCAGGGTTTGGGTTGGTCTTCTCCCTGCAAAAATGTTGTTTTAGAGAGCCCTAAAAAAACCAACTGTCTGGATTCCTACTAAAGAGTGATTGAAGTACACCTCTCTTAACATGGCTGCTGTGCTTGCTTCTTTTCCATGTTCACACAGTTCTGCCACACCCCTAGTGATTCCAAGGCTGTCTTGGGAGGTCTCTTCATGTCTCTGCAGCTTGCAGTCTGAAGCAGGAAAATTGCTTTCTTCCAGGTCAGGGTACGGGAGGGAGCTCTTCCCTCCACAGCCAGGGCACAGGAATGTTGTTTTGAAACACCACCAGCTCGTGCCAATGTGAGGTGTCAAGAGATTTTTAGTGGCTAAAGCAGCATGTGCACCCTGCTTTGTCTTTTGTGATTATAATTGGTTTGTTGAAGAGGACATGTCTCTGCCTGCACACCTTGTCTTAACTTAGAATGGAGGGTTGAACCCTAAAGCCTTTATTCATGGACACACCTCTGCACCCAGGAGTGGAGGGGAGGCTACAAAATTCTTCGGCTGCTGGTAGGACCTCCAAGACAGCCAGATATCTTCACAAAAAACTAGGAAATTCAGATGAAGTCTGGTTGTTGCGAAAAGTCCATTTTGTGACCAAAATATTTGGGCAGGATATAGGAAAACATCAGACTCGTGAATATTTAGAAAATCAGGATACACCATGGCCTGACTTTTGCCATTTTACTAAATGTTACACCACTCCTTCTGTGGACTCTATAGGCAGCACAAAGATAGCCAGGATTAATTTTCATGCTCTCTTGGTGGTGTAAAAGAATATCAGATCATTTATATAATTTCCAGTTGGAAAACTTCCTTTAAAAGTCCGATTTTGTGGTTGAGTGACTGGAAAACATTAATTAGTATTTTTGAAAATACTGGAAACAAGTACCATAACTTTGATTTTCAGAAATTACAGATCTCTGGTGATAAAATTTAAAAATAAATAATGAAGCATCTCCTCCAGATTATTTAAATTGCAAAGGCAAAGGTGCCTGCTATATATTAACATTGTCAGCCACCTAGGCATTACAGTGGATTTTTAATGTGTTTCATCAAAACACTTAAAGGCACTTCTTAAAATATATGACCCACTAAATAAAAAAACATAGGACGTAATCTTCAAGGCACACTGATTAATGTAAAATTGACTTGAGCAAATGCAGCTTATGGCCATAGTCCAGGAAGCTCTCTTGATGCTAAAGAGTTTCATACAATAGTTTTCCATTTTCAAAATCACATCAATTTTTACTTACAACATTCTGAAAACAGGTACAGCAACTTTCAATCAACTGTCCAGCAATAATTTAAAATCCCTTACTAGTAAATTGTAAAAGTTTGAGTCATGGGAATAGGACAATGGTGTAGAGAACTGATTTCCTGACTGTCACCAACCCAGGGCTGCCAACTGCTGTGCAGTATTGCCTGTACAGAGTAGAGATGGAGGGAACCAAATTATTCACTGTGAATAAGTTATGTGAATAATTTTTCTCTTTTCCTTCTTTTTTTCTGTGTTTCTGATTTCTTCAGATAATCTTGTGACAGATGGACTCAAAATATTTATGCTGTCAAAACTCATAGTAGGATTTGTGCTGAAATACCCGTGTGTCAACAAATGCTAAATGAGTATATTACAGTAATCAAATCATATGAAAGGCTCTCTGCTTTACCTATGCAGCACCACCTTGGGGAAAAGAGCTGTAATTCTTTTCTATCATTATTTCCTGTAGTAATATTTGATTGTCAACAAGTAAATCAGGCACTCAACCACTGGGTATAACACAAGCAGGCATAAACACCGCCTTTCTTCCAACGAGAAAGACTTCCATTTAAAAAAAAAAACTTAACCACCATACAAACAATGGGAAAACATAGCTAAATATTTCCTGAATACTGCCTTCATGCAATAAAATAGTCACAGTGTGTGCACCCTGTGACCAGTTCTGGGGCTTCAGGGCTACTTGTGAAAGCACCAGCAGCTCTGCAGGCTGCAGCATGAGGCAAGGTGGGGCTCAGCCAGGGGTGACAACTGGATAGCTGTCTTCTATTTTCTACCTGCGAAGAGAAAATTAACTGAAATGAAAAAATACAGCACCTGCTCTGTGTGTTGGCTGGAGTATCTTGTGATGACACTAGTGCAAGCGCTTCACATAAAGAATGTTTTTCTTGCAAAGACAGTAAGAAGGTCATTCAGTGTGTGCCATTCTCAAGATGCTCTTTCAAGAAGCCTTAAAGTTGGTAGAGGTGTTGGAATTGTCATATTTCTCCCCACCTAATCTCGTGTTCTTCCTCAGCTTTGGATGATGCAGGAGACCAAAGATGACATCTCTCTCTCACAGCTTTTAAGAGGTCACAGCTGCCTGGTGATCTGCTGGTAGAAATCAGAGATAGGCAACATGGAGGTGTTATTTGAGGCACCTCACCCATAAGTGGATCAAAAAGCATTAAAGGTCTCATGAAAGCACTCACCACATAGAAAGAAAAGAAAAACAGGAAATTAAAAGAGAAGCAGACAAAATAAAAGTTCAGATGAAGTTTTCAGGGTTCCAGCATCAATATTCTTTTAATAAGACAAAAATGTTTGAGAGTTTTTTTTATGAAAAGGAAAGCCTGCTTTATTGACTGATGAAAGCTTTATGGTAGCTCTATGATCTGGTCTATAATTTCTAAATTGTTCCTAGAGTTTTTCCTTCAGAGAATCTCTGATGGCAGCCTGGAGAACTCAGCCTCTAAGGCTAACAACATCCCAGCCACCACCATCCTTCTGAAAGAGGGGTTGTGGTGTGAGCACAGCTGTTTCTTGCTCATTCAACCTGTACTGAACACATAGCATAGGAAAAGATGTGAGCAGTGTGATGTTCAATGGGGCCTTGCCAAACAGAAATGATGTTCCTCTTGGTAAGTGGAATTGCTGCAAGGCTGTTGTAGCAATCTGTTTCCCATGCAGGGAAAGAGACTCACATTTTTCTCATATTTTCTATGTGAGAAAAGACGGAAAAAGTTGGAGCCAGCGCAGGTGAACCCTTCTAAAATGAGGTTTGCAATGAGTCTTAAAAATCATACAATCATAGAATATCCTGAGATGAAAGGGGCCCATAGGGATCATCAAAATTCAGCTCCTGGCCCTGCATAGGACAACCCCAAGAATCACACCATGTGAGCAAGAATGTTGTCCAAATTCTTCTTGAGCTCTGTCAGGCTGGTGCTGTGACCACTTCTGTGGGGAGCCTGTTCACCGCTCCGCCACCCTCTGGGTGAAGAAATTTTTCTGATACCCAACTTAAACCTCCCCTGAAACAACTTCAGGCCATTCCCTCAGGTCCTATCACTGTCACCACAAAGGAGAGATCAGTGCCTGCCCCTCCTCTTCCCCTCACAAGGAAGTTGTAACTGCAGTGGGGTCTCCCCTCAGTCTCCTCCAGGCTGAACAGACCAAGTGACCTCAGCCACTCCTCACATGGCTTCACCTCCAAACCCTTCAGCCTCCTTGTTACCCTCCTTTGGACACTCTCTAACAGCCCAATGTCTTTTTTGTGTTGTGGTGCCCAAAACTGCACACAATACTGAACATGAGGCCACACCAGTGCACAGCAGAGCAGGACCTCTTTGAGGTATTTTTCATTAACTACCAGAATAATCTTCTCTACAATTTTACCAGCAATTGAAGTAAGTCTGACAGGCCTGTTACCAGGGTCACTGCTCTTGCTTTTCTAGAAACAGCTCACACTGTCCATGACCAAAGCAACATCCATGCAGTTGGGAATAATCCAGAGCTGTTATCTTGTGAAATACAATCTATGGCTATTTTAGCATTTCTGAGAATGAAACTGGCTGCTTTAAAACTGATGTAAGTACCTTATATGCAAGCAACATGGACACTAGGAGTGTAGCAGCCTACAGGTGCCCTGTATGGGGACCAGGAAAGCTTTAAAACTAAAGTCTGTAGTGAAGAACTTGCCCTCACTGGGTCAGGCTTTTCAGAAAACACGCAGTAAGGACATATTATACTTCATAATGATTCACAGCTGCCTCTGGCAGTCACTGAAATAGACTGGAAGAACAGTCTTGACTATCACAGCCCAAGTAGGGGTGAAAACCAGGGGTCATTCCATCAAAACCCCTTTCTCAGCTGTGCTGGATCACAAGAGCTGAGCACTGGAGTGGAGACAAGAGCTACAAAGCTCCTCTGCACAAAATGTGTTTAGATCCCCTCATTCTGAAAATATGGCATGGAGGCTTCTACATGGCTTCAGAAAATGTGAGGGGAAGAGAAGGTAGAGATAGTATATCTTTTTTCATTTTTCACTGATAAGTTTCCAGTCCATGGGAAACCATCAGGATATTATTTTGTGCATGTGTGGTGTGAGAATGAAGACATCTTTCTTCAAAATTAAAATGCTTTTTTTTGGTACTGGCACAGTAATAGATGTGTCCTCCAATTTACCCCAGTGCTGTAATCTTTTCCTCTGGTGATTTGTGTGTTCTTCTGGGTTTTGAACTTATGAAAAACTGGTAATGTTGTGCATATTCTACTCATTATTTTATACAGGGAGGTTAATGAGTGTATGCAACATGATAACTACAGCAGAGGACCTTTGTGGGCAGTTGCCAGCTCAAACACCAGCTGATCCAGACCAAATAAAGTTGTTCTTTAGCATCTTGAATTATATGATGCACTTAGGGGGGAAAAAATACAAATTTCCTTGCAGAAAGGAGTTTACAAAGGGTGTGAGATTTCTGTGAGCCACTGGGGACCCCTAGGGCATGACTGATGCCTGGGTGCTGAAGCACAGCACTGATAAAGACTGAAAACTTCAGAGCAATGGAGTGTTTGGGTCCAATGCTGCAGCCACTGAGGATACTTCTTGCTACCTCCATCTCCTCTGAGCAGGGAAGTGGTGGGCTTGTGCTGTGGAAAAAGGTCAGGGCTGTCTTTCTGCCTCCCTGCTGTGACACACAGCACTAGGCTCTGAGCACTGCTTTTGGCTCCTCTGAGTTCAGTGAGGAGAGCAGTTTCCAGCTAGTCAAGAGATTAGTTTTTTCCCCCAAGGTCATTATTACCTTTCATCCAATAAACCAGTTTTCATTTCAATGTAGGACTACAAACATGAATTAAAGACTCTTTGGTGTAGCTTGGTAAGTGCATGGGATGGTTCTCATGCTTAAGATAGCAGTCTTGAAGCTCTGTCTGAACGTGGCTTGGACTGCTGCTGAGACAGCCTTATGTTCATTATTTCAATGGGGAAAAATGAGCTGGAAGTAGCTAAACTTATATAATGTTTTTCTTTCCTTCCCCTGCCCCCATTCTCTCCAAACCTTACATTCTTTTGTGTTGTTCAAGTTCCCCAGTGCTTTATACGAGGATTCAGAAGTCTGGTTCTCTGGAAACAATTGTTATGTCAGCTGACATTAACACAGCAAGAACTTTAATTATTTTTCCAACATATCCATCAAGTTCAATGGCCAAAACATTAATTCTCATTAAGCTTCAACAAAGTTTCTCATTTTCCTTTAATTCTGTCACCATACTGCCTCCATGCAAGACTATTTTACAAATATATGCAGTCATTTAACTAAAAGAACTTTGGGAAGCTTTATTTTCAGTGACTTTATATAAGTCACTGAAAATAAAGCCCATATATTTGTGACTGTTCTAGGCCATTTATGACACAAATTTGAGCCGCTCCTGTTCTAAGTTTTAAAAAAGGATACATGTTTTAAATCAGCCAAAAAAAGTGAAATTATATATTGTTGTTACTAGCTTGGAAACTAGGCATAGCCCTCCAGAGTTATCAGAAAATTTGAAGAAAAAATTAACTCAGCTGTTGAAACATGGATCAAAACTTTCTTGTTGCCTAAAAGTGCAAGGACTATCCCTAAAAAATTCATCAACTGGCTTCAGGAGTCTCAGTTTTGGTTTTGTGCTCACTGGACAAAAGAAGATGTTGTTCGAGGATGTTGAACAAGGACATTGTTCAGGAGAATACAAAAGATGGAGTGTTACACTTTTTTTAGTCATTATTAAACAGTTATAGATATGTATCTCTTAATAATGAAGATGGGCTACTCTAATGTTTTGGAGTTGTAACTGGGCTGGTCTAAGGCCATAACCTGTATGAAAACCTATCCACTAATAAATAATGGATATTTGCTATAAGATATCATAGTTTCACAGTGGGCAGAGGCTAAAAAAATACTGACAATATCTCAGCTATTAGTATAACCAATGATAAATGTTCCCATTTTAGAACTATAATGCAGTAAATGTATTAAGCAGAGTCTATGTTTTCTTTTTAAATGAAGCATGCAGCCCCATCCCACTCACCAAACCACTTTTTTACCTTCAAATATCACCCAAAAATGTGTGTAAGAACTATGGTTGGGGAAAGTAAGATGCTGGTCCTGCCCCTAGAGAGAAGAATCATGACAGATTAACTCCCATGTCCTTTCTGGGTGTGCTGAAAATTTATAAAATAAATTCCCACCAACATTAAGAGAGGGTAGTATAGGCAATTGACCTTGTAAATCAAGAATAGAATAGGCCCTATAATGTATAATATTTTGAGGTATTTATCACCTTGCCGAGGCAGACAGGAACTGAGCATGTAAATCGTTGTAATGGTAAGAGTAATTCTACATCCCAGTGCCTGCACATCAGTGAGAGTGCCCCCAGGGCTGCAGGGAGGGTTCTCTCTCTGCATCCCCTCACGTAGTCCCAGCATGGCTCAGACTCACGGCTGATGCTCCACAGAGACCAACACAAACAGGACAAGCTGTACACTGAATTGCATCCTCTTTCTTATTACTTCTGCATGTGCATCTCTAATTCTCTAAGCCTTTTGATCCGCTCACCAGTTTTCTCCAGATTTCTTCCCAGCTCTGCAGGATTTTCTTTCCTAAGGAGAAGGTATATTTAGGTTATTCTCGGTTCAATCCCATATCATCATAGAAAAATGACATGAGCCATGGCTGAATATATATTCAAAAAATTTCAAAACATTTGAAGTGGGATAAAATAAATAATCCTGAGGCAAATGACATGTTGAAGTCTCCAATTCTTCTAATACATTCCAGAAATGCACATGACTTTAAGAACACATTGCAACCTTCAGATAATTGTTAATGTGTGTAAGTGTTTTGCAGGAAAAAACGACATTTTGTGTTATCTGCAAAAAGCCCTTTTGAGTAAGAGCCCATATCTCCAGGTATTTCTTTTAAAGGGGAATAGTTTAATAAAAATAACAAAGCTAGAAACCAAGAACATTAACTTTCACTTTGCCTAGCTACATGCTAGTACTCTTGCTGTAATTATAACACAGAGGTCATTCCAAAGGAATTACCAGCCTTCAAATGATATGAGACAATTATTCTCCAGGGAGTCGGACAAATTCGTAAGACAAATACAGTTGAAATTTCAGACATCAATCTCTTTTTTAACATAGCATGGGAACAAGAGAGCTGTGAAATGTAATTTTACCCTAAGGCCCAACAAATGATCGCATTAAAATGATTTAAAAAAAAGACTTCACATCTATTATACCACAGAAGTGAATGTAGTGTTAGATTTTTCTAAGGCTTCCTGTGAATAACAGTATTTAATAGAATCTGTAAAAAACCCTTTACAGATGCCCATGTTTTTGGCTGGCGGGGCTGTCTCAGAGGGCAGCCCCGCATGCTGTGGCGTGGCGTTGGGAGCAGCGTGATGCCACCAGCCTGCTCCCACTCCCCACGCCCCCCCTGGCTGTGGGGGCTCACGCTGGACCCTGCCACACCACCTCCCAGCTGGCACCTACTGCCTGGGGTATCTCTGCTCAAGGGGGGATTCCCCAAAGCAGCTCTTTTTATCCTGCCCAAATGTTCCCCAAACAGGAGGAAGCTGAGCCAGTCTCATGCACACCTGTGGCAAGAAGCTGTGCTGGATGGGAGCCTCATTTCCCTGGTATTGACAACCATAAGTGGAAATTTAAAGGTAAAAGCACTTACAGCCATCTCAAAAGCAACTTGAAGAGCTTTCAGTGATCACCCATTGTGAACTCCAAAGACACCTACTAATGGTGTGCATTGCCTGAGAGTGCAGGAGGGGTGATAGAAACCCAAAAGGTGGCAGCTGTGGATCCACTGCTTTTTTATATTTCAGTCCATCACATTTACATCACTTCCTGTCAGCTTGGTTTATCTGAAACCCTGTATGGCTTGAGCCCATCTAGAAGATATATCTGGGACTGGTACTACTTCCAATATTCATGTGCAGAAGGCAGCAAACCCTTCTATTCCTGCTTGCATGGAGTCTCTTGAGCTGTCTTCTACATTTGCACAGGGCTAGTCATGCCAGCATGGATTTGAGGGCTGCTTATGTGAGCTGGGCAGGATTTAGCCCAGTGTGTGTGTCACAAAGTGCCAAAGTGGAAAATGGATATTAAGGAACTGCTCTTTGGCTAGGGTTTGATTTACAGAAACCTATAACAGTCTCATTTTTCAGATAAGTGCATTTCTCCAACTGCTATTACTCAAGAAAACAGGCTCCTTAGAAATCTTTACAGCCGACACATTGCAATGTGACCTTGCACAACTTGGCAGTGAAGCTCTGAATGTTTTTATTGTATTTAAATGGGACCATTAGTTTTATTCATATGAGGAAGTTTAAGTTTAGCTTCAGTGACATTCTAGCACTGCACGTGCACTGAGTCCATGTGTGCCCCTGTAGGGACAGTGTTTCCGAGGAGCAGAGGAAAGAAGGGGTGTGTGAGGAAGAGTGCATAAGTTTGTGCACACACAAATGTGCATGTGTTTTTTTCCAAGATGTATTCCTGTTCCTGTGACATTATGGTCAACAGCTGCCTGAATTATCCTATTAGGCACAGCCTCTGCAAATATTTGTGAAAGAATGCTTCCCAAATGGAAGCTGACAAATTAATGAGAAATGCAAACGCGTCCTGGATTAAATGAGTGCAAAAGTAGAGCAGCACCTGTCTGTTTGATGAGGATGGTTGACAGGAAAGCTGTACTTAGCTTCTGTGGTATTTAGGGTGAGGAAAGGCATCAAAACTTCACATTTCCATTTACCAGACCAAAACATTTCATTCTACTCCCACAACAGTTTTCTAAGGTAAACTTTCCCAAGAGATAGAGTGAATTGTAAGGAAAAAATTAGAAAACTGGTACAATGAGTGACGGACATCTCAAAGCTGCCATATGATGTCTCATCAGCAAACACTTAGTCCACCTTATTGTGGGAACACTTTGAGCGTCTCGGCAAGTTCCCAGAAGAACACAAAGTTATGAGTCCCTTTTGCTACATAGTTTCCTAAGTTAGCTTTAAACTAACACAGTATTGTATTATTAGTCAGGCAAAAATGAAGGGAGTAACACATGCCAGTAAAAAAAAAAAAAAATCCAAACATGCATATACATATTTCACACATACATATATCTTCTGTTTGATTAAATTGCCCTTACCCCATGACACAGGTAATCATGAAATCATTCATCATTTGCCTCCTTTCTGCATTTTAGTTTGAGGGCACAGAAAGTCCAATGTACTGCCAGTACGCCCAGTAGCCTTGAGAGCTGGGAACAGAGATCACCTCTTGTCCATGAGAAGGACCAAATGAAAAGTGAATGTCATTGTATGGCAACAGCAGAACACATGGAAACACAAGAGTGAGAGTGGTCACATGAGGCCCACAGATGATAAAACAATATATGAAACAAAAAGCGTGAAGATTTCTTTGTATTAAATCCAAAACTAAGTGAGTTAATCTCACCAGGTTCTCTTGCCCATGACAAGTAAACTGAAAGATCTAAGTAAAAAACTGTCATGCCTCCTCACTGCTGATCAGGTGGAATATGGATGACATCTTTGCCCTTTACTCTTCCCATCTTTATCTGATTCATAAAGTACGTCTCCATTGCACACTCTCATTTGTTTCCTTTTGCTCTGTTCACATCAAGTACTTGTTTGCCATGAGAAGGACTGGGGAAGGAGAATTACCTGAAAGCACTGGAAACATCAGTCTTATAACAGTCAGAGCCACATATGTCCATAAGGACTCCAGAATTCAATAGAAAGCACAGCAGTTTAAATAAACAGATTTTATTATTTATTCTTATAGAAAAAGAGGAAAAACTGAAAAAAAAAAAATTTGAAAGACTGATTTCATTGTAAACCAGTACAAACAGATTCAAAAACTCCTGCACTTGGATCGAGGGTGCATCTAACCCATAGTCCACCCAACAGTTTAATTTTCAAAACTTGGCTTTTAACATTGGAGGCATGAGATCAAGCCAAGATACACTGCCAATAAAAGACTGGAGCTCAAAGCCAGTGTTGAATTACAGAGCCCAGAAGGTTTACGGAAGTGTTTAGTGAAAATTGTTTGCAAATGGGTTTAGAAAAATTTTCTCCCTCCTGCTGGCTGCTTCAGGATCTGACCCTTTCAGACTTACTGAAGAGTTCTTTTCCCATCAGCCTGGCAGAGATACACAGGATTTGCCTGTGGGCAGGCAGGATGCTTAGTGCCTAAACCCATGTCCTCAAATTAAGCTAGAGAATATTCCTGGAAGATATGGTTAAGTCAAAGCAAGTGTTCTCCAGCCAAAGGGACCACTGGGCCCTATCCAAGTATAGCTAGATTAAATAGAAAGCCCCCTGATAAACAAAAATTAGGTTGCATGATCTAATGGTCCCTTCTGAACTGAAATATCCCACTGAAACTGAAGTACTTAGGAATTTTTCCCATTTATCAGATGCATTATTAATTGGAATAGTTCTACAAGGCATAGGAATAAACTATGAAGACAGAATTTTGTCCTGAGCAAAGAAGATTTGTATTTGATTTCACAACTTTTTTTTTGTACCTGATATCCATAAAAAAAAAAAAAAAGTCATGGGGCCTGCAGGAATTGTGCTAACCAATGGACAGTAAATTTATACTTTTAAACAGCTTTGTTGTCCCTGTACCCAGTGCAGTCATCACATGCATCAAGTCTTGCACAGAAATGCTTTTGACAGTACCTCTGCTCCAGAAGTGCCATGGAATAAGATAGCTATTGTTAAATGTGGAGTCCCAGTTCTTTTTAGGGCAGATGAGAAGCAAGATAAGAAGCTCCTAGGGGCGACAGGGAAACATATTTTCATCTCACCAAGATGCTCTGATTTATATTCCTTTGGTCAGTAGTTCAGGAAGGTGCCTTTTAGTGAAACTAAGTATGTTTGGCTGGGGAAAGCATCTACATGTTCATGATTACTGCCCTCAGGTTTCTGGTGAGTTTTTTGTTCTGTTTTGTGGTTGTTCTGTTGTTTTGGTTGTTTTGGTTGTGGTTTTTTTTTTTTTTTTACCTGGAATTTTGTTTCTGAGGTTTCTTGCTCTCTTTATACTTACTGAGCTCATTTATTTAATTTAAACTTGGAGAAATACACTAAAAAACCCAACCTACTCCTGCCCTCTAATGAAAGCCCCAAGTTTGGTGCTGTGTCTAACATTCATAAGAGCCCATTCACTGTGCTGTGAAGATAGAGACCTTATTAACCATGGATGAGGTAGCTTCTGCCAAGAGTCCTTAGAGAATCTCTCAGAAGTGTTGACATACCTCAGATCAAGGGTTATCTATGAGAATTTCTTAAAATAACTCTGGGGACTCTCTGAAAAATTCATCTGGTTGAAGAGGTGTTATTGTTTACTGCTTATTTCCCTGTATTTGTTCTGCTACGGCTGTTAAGCACCTATTTGTTTCTCAACATGAATTCCCTAGGATCCAAATTAATAGAGTAGGTCGTTGCTGTACTAATAATGTAATAGGATTTCTTGGTTTATCCTATTAAAGCATGGCTGGTCCCAGATATACAAAATTCATTCTTATTTGTATCCTTGGAAAAGTATAGGGAGATGTGTTTCAAGCACTCTGCCAGTGAGTTACCAGGGTCCGAGCTGATTCCTTTCTCATTTTTTTCCTGAAATTCTCCACTTGGCACCAAATGAGCAAGGAGTGTCTAAGTTACAGATATTTTTACTTCTTAAACCAGACAAAGTGCTAGCTAGGCTGGTAGCACTGAACAATCAGCCGGGTCTGCATTACTTCAAGAGTGGAAACCACTGAGCATCTTGTTTCATTCTTAGCCAGGTGTGAAAAACAGGTTCTGCAAATTCTGTGGTTTTCACCCAAGGTGTCATCAAAGTATCTTGGGCTTTTCACACTGACCACAATCTAAAGGGTCCTCCTAGGAAGTCAAGCAAGAGTTTGGAGGGATGAGAGGTGAGCACTAGAGCTGCAGACTTCTGCTGCCATCCAAGAAAAGTCGTAAGTCTCACTGTTCTGCCACAAAACTCTACCCTCCTCTGACCCCGGACAGGATAAAAAAATACATCAGAGAGGAATTGTGCACTATCAGTACCAAGCAATAGTAGTAGGCTTTGAAAACCAAACATCACCTGGAGCCACACTACTTAAATACATCCTGGTGACTACTGTGTGGTGGCACTGGTCTCTCCACATCCTTCACCTTGCCTGTGTGACACTCAGATCACTTTGGCAGCAGGCTCAGCCTCCTTCTCCAGGAAACCAGTCCTCACTGAAGAGGAAAAACCCAAGTCAAGAGCACTCTTCCAAGTGAGTATTCAATGCAGAGCAGTGCTCGGCCATCTCTTAAACTGAAACCTTTTAGTCTAACAAAGAGTAAATGGGACTGTCTCAACAACACTCCATCTGTTTAAAGCCAGCTGTGCACCTAAATACTTTCCTAAATAACAGATCTTAAGGAGGCTGATCATCATTGAAAGAGCCACACACTGATCACAAGCATGTTCTGCTAACACAGTGTTTCTTCTCTCCTTAAATAAAGGAATGCTTGTTATTAAATGTAAGTTATGTTTAAACTTCAGTGATGGGCTGAGCAGCTGCCTGCTGTTTTACACTGGAAAACACATTGCATGCTTACCTGCAGTACTGTCTCTCTAATTGATTCTTTCCGAAAGGTATTTCCCACTTCTCCACCTCCTTCCTTTGCTCTGATTAACAATTGTAGCATGATCTCATCAGGCCTCGACAAGTATTGATGAGCCACAGTATCATGAGGCTAATGAAATGTGTTGCCCAGTATTTTCTGGTGACACATAAAAACTCCCTTATGAAAGACACAGGAGACAGAATATAATATAAATGCTTTTTTAGTAGCAGCAGAGTGCTGTGGACTGTGCAGCATTGGGCACAAACACGTTTTTTAATAGAGCTCTACGGGGCAGCACTGCCCAATCACGTGATGGGGGGAGGTGGGAGCAAAGGTAATAGGGACCCACTTTGATGCAGCCAGGACAGAGGAGATGAGGTCAGGCAGGACCCAGAGGACTTTGTGAGAAAGCAAAACCCCCAGGCACCCTTCCTGAGTGCTGCCCCAGCACCTGAGCTAAGACTCTGAGGACAGCAGACCTCTCTGATGTCGGGTGCACTATCTCCTCTTGTGTTCCTGTTTTCTTTCTTGTGTTGCCGTTTTTATCCACATTGCTCTATTAATAAAATAACATAATTAAAGCATGGTATTAAACATTTGCTGTGCAAGACCGTTCCCTTTAAAAGGATGGGTGGAAACACACATCGGTGGTTTTGTTCTTCCTCCTATTTACAATTATTCCCTGAGCACCTGTCAAACATTAAACAATAGGGGTAAAAAAGGCTAAATTATTTTCCTCTCTCTGCCACATCATGACACAAGTGCCAAGCCCAACAAAGCCACATGACATGAGCAGAGCTTTGACAGTTCAAGGCCAAAGCCAAGCCTTATTCTCACCTGTCTCCTCACCTGCTGACCATTCTGGACTCTCAGCTGCGCTGGGGTTGGTGGATGCTGATTCCCACCATGGGGAAGGGTGATGGGTCAGCACTCCCAAAGACTGGCTGAGTACCTGGCATCTCTACAGATACCCTGTTTACCCCAGCCTCCCTGGGGCACTGTGCTTGGCAGTGGTGTACTCATGGACTCTTGAGGGAAACTGGGCTGAGCCACTCTCCCACACTCCAAGTTCAGGATGAGCCTCACAGACACACTTTGCAGGTAAGTCCCAGACTCAACTCTCCCCTCTCTTCATTTGCCAGCGAAATGATGGCTTCTTATTTTTAAAAATGTGAAGATCCTGAAATTCCCATTGTTGAGTGTAAGGCAGAGGAGTGTCACAAGGTTAGCAAATCTGAGGCTTGCCAGGGCCATTCTTTTAATGGAAGAAAAGAGAAAGAAAAAAATCCAGCAAGTGGTGCAGCAACAAAGAAAATCCCTTTTTGATCTATCAAGCCTCTTTCTCCAGCCTCTGTGAATGCCTCACCTCCTGCACAGTCTCTGAATATAAACTCTGCCCAGCACACTCAGGGTAATCTTTTCACATCATAAAACTTATAATCCTCTTAAAGTGGTTTCGTAGGGTTTGAGGTATGATGCACTTATCAAATAACTGAAACAAATAAATCAGCTTATTTAGGCTGTGGTCAGTGTGTGTGTAGCTCTGTGTGCGCAGGGAGGAAGCCAGTGCCATACCAGCATTTGTATACATTAGCAACAAAGCTGTCTGTGACAAGCTGTCCTCTGCACAACTAAATATTTAGTTGCATATCATAAGTAACTTCTTAAGTGATTAAAGAGAGAGGGTGCTCTCTGTCCGTGCTGGCGCGGGGCGAACAGCCGGCAGGCGCGGCTTTGCGAGGGGAGGCTGCCCGGGCACACCCCGCGCTCCCGCCCTGCAGGTTTGACACGTGGGGACAATCCCAGCTCTGGCCAGGGGTGCACGGCCTCAGACACGCTCTTCTGTCACCCTTCTCTGCCCGGAAACCGGCTCTAAACAGGCTCCAAGTTGATTTCTTGCATATTTGTACAGAGTTCAAGTTTTCAAATATTTTTTGCTAGCTTTTATTGGTGTTAGGGCAAGGTTTATTTTTAACGTGCCTGTATTTATGGATTCCCATGCTGGCTTATTTCTCGCATGTGCAAAATTAAATTAATAAAACTATTTCATGTTGAAGAAGTATAGAATAGATGTGTCCTGTTTGACATAAAGACATTGTGGAAAAGACATTCTTAAATGTAAAACCTATTTGTTTGTACAATTTAATGTCAAACAACAGGCTAGAAAAGCCGCCCTAAATTGCTCCCAGTATGTTTTCCTGTGGGTACAATAAATACTTTCTTCAGATGGCTCAAGCACCATCACAGCAGCTCTCACTTAAAATGTTGTGATTGTTTGGATATAGACACATACATAACAGAATATCTTGAATTTGCTATGACTCCTAGGAAAAAGAGACGAAAGTCAGCCTGTTGTAGGGACAAGGGCTGAGTTTTTCTTTGTGGGGGTCCCTCCTCTTCCTGCTGCTTCCTGTCCCTTCTCTGCTTCTCCTCCCCAGAAGATATTCCAGCTTCTACTTACTATGAAGAGGAAAACTCCAGAGGAAATTTAAACTATTTTTAGGATTTTGGACACCTCTTCTGTTTCAGTATGTGCCATGTGCAAGAAAAGGGCAGACCAGGATCAGGCCATTGTCCCATGTGGATGAAGGGGTCTGGGGGTGGAGGGGGTCTGACGGTGGCAGTGTTCTGCATCCCTCAGGATATGGGAGTGCCTGATGTGCCCAACACATTATCTTGTCTCCAAACTACCCCTTGTTGTGCCATCCCTCCCTCAGGTACCCTGGCCACAAAGAATGCTCCAGCTCTGCCCGGGCTGTCCTGGGCACCTAGGCACTGTGCAAGAGCTGCTGCAGGGTTTGGGAGCAGCTCTCATAGGGAGAGCAATGGCCCAGCCCTCCCTATTTCTTGTAGAAATGTTTGTTTATAATCAGATACTGGAAATACAAAACAGTTTTAGTTACCAAAAAAACCTACAAGAGTTTGCTCTGCTGTTGATGGCATGCAGGAATTTTTAAGACCTTGTTTCCACAAAACACTTCTCAGAGATTTTGTTACTTGCATCTGGGAAAGCAGCACAAGGACAGTAGCACCAACATCTTCTTTTCTAGTATATGTTGGGTTAATAGGAAAATTAAAGCTCAAGTAAGTATTCACCAGAAAGTAATTCCAGTCTGTCATTAAAATAATCTACATTTATAAGTTATCTAAAGTAAAGTGAGCCATATTAGCCTCCAGCAGCTCTGAAACCATTATGAATTATTGAATAAGTAATCTTTTTTTTTTATAGTTATTGACATAATAAATATATTTGCTTGAAAACATCCGGAGCTGCATAGGCATAGAAGTATTTATGAGCCTGTGCTCTTTACAGCACTGTTTTACAGGGTGCTGTCAACTGTGGAGAGGAAACAGGAGGAAGAAGGTTTCACCTCTGATGTTCTTGTCAGGAGATACAGTGTTTCAATCAGCCCCATCTCTGCAGGCCCTCGTCTTCATGGACCACAAAATAAATAAAAATATCTAGGTGAAAATGGTGTGATTTGATTTCCTTCTTTTTTTTTTATTGTTAATTTTTTAGTGACTGACAAATAGACCTGTAGTCCTGCAATACTGCTAGAGTAACACAGAGCAGCTTAATTGACATTCATTTAGTAACAAAAAGAGCTTAAATTAACATTAATTTGGTAACAGAGAGCAGGCTTTAAATTGCCACCAGACCATCTCTGGAGGAAATCAAAAAGGTATAGGGTTTTGGGCCCAAATGCACTGTCAAAGTGATGAAAGATTTGTCAGGCAGAGTCGAAAATCTTTGCATGCAGCACCTGGGGAGAGGGACAGTGGCTGCAGTCACATCAGAAGTTGCCACTGCCAAAGACACTTTGCCAAGGGTTGGGTGGGACCTACTGTGCCACAGAACGCAGAATCTTCTCTGCTGAGGGAGATCTGCTGGAAGGACACTGAGATGCAAAGCAAAAGGTGCTGTGCTGGGAATTGTGGTGTGCCAGAGCATGCCCACACACCACGGGAGGTGCACCAGTCCTGCTGGGGGTGTCGTGGCTAAACCCTGCCCTGGAACCCCATGGCTGCTTGGGCACCCCTGGAGCCAAACACTGGCATCTTCTGGAACACTCCAGGGTGCAAAGTACTTGCAAGAAAAATCTCTTTCTGCAGTAAAAGCTGCATTATATTTTTTGCCTGTCTCCTTTAGGCAGTAAATGTATCATCAGTGGCTCTTAAATTTCCTGAAGTTAAAAATTAGCAATTACTAGCCATGAAATTACAGAAGTGCTTGCTCGTGTGAGAAAGAAAAAAAAAAAAAAAAAAAAAAAAAAAAAAAAAAAAAAAGAAAAAAAAAAAGAAAAGAAGCACATTTTAAAGAGCTCTTGTCCCTGGAATGCAAGGCCAGAAAAAGATTTAGCCTCTTTTTTTTTAAATTTAAGTCTGGTGGAACATCATGTCAAACCTCAGACTCTCACAAAAAATCAGTCTTTATTCAAATGTGAAAATTTAGGCATAAATTGCTGGCTGCTTAGCTCTCAAAACAATGTCATGTTACAAGAAATGTGATATTTTGAAGAGAAACAGGAAAAAAATTATCAAAGTTTTTGTTATTATTGCATTATCCTCCCGCTTGATCTATTAGCTATAGATACTTGGTGTCTGCTTAAGTGCTTTCCATTCTTCCCATAAGCAAATTCTGGTTGAAGACTATATATCATTTTACTCTTGATCATTGCTAGTCTCAGTACCTCATTACAGCAGACCACTTTTTGAAACTGAGCTATAGCCCAGATAAATGATTGTATAAAGTTTTAACTAAACATACAACATTTATGTTATGTTGTTCCTCAGGGATGATTTATAGTCATTTTCTTCATCCAGTCCTGGGCTCTGGACATAAAAGACACTGAGCTCTCTGCTGTTTATCCAAGCTAAATCCTCTGTTTGTTCTGCATAAGCGTTCTTGATTCTATAATATATTGCAGGCTTTAGCTTCAGGTTTATTCCCTCTGGGATGGTGGAATTAGATACATTAACTGACAAAGATAAGGTAGGGACATTGTAGTTTAATAGCCATTAAAATAGATACTGTGATAATAAAATGGAGTTAGAAAAGGGAGTCAAGGTTGTGATATTTTAAAAATATGTATTGATAAGACTTACATGAATAAATACAAGATTTGAGAAATCTTTGTAACCAAATCCAACCATTTCCAAATGATGGTTGGATTTAGTTTAGTTGAGGGTTTTTTTTATTCATAAGAAGAGAATTAGAAATGGAAGATATTGTGAACAAGCTTACATGTTGCCTCTTGTGTCCCTGAAGAGAATTTTGTTTCTTACTAAAATGACTTTATGTAATCTGGCTGCTGAGCCATTAAAGTACTGCTCTGTGCTGCAGAAGAAAATCAAGAAAGCACCATGAGATAAAGCAAGTTTCTCTGTCTTAAAAAAAAACCACAACCAAGCTGTGTGAACTCTTTTTACTATGTTCCTTCTTTTATCATCATATTTAAGTANACACACACACACACACATATATATATATATATATATATATACACACACACCTTTGTTTGAACCACATAGGGTAGTCCATTTCCTTCATACTGCTTACTGCTATTCTTCATTACGGTTCTTGTTCCTCTGTTAAAAAAGCAGACAACACTAAACGTCTGCTTTCTCCTCCTGTGAGCACAGAACAAATTTTGAGCTAAGCCCACTAAAAGTTGATTTTTATTTTGTCTGAGTATTAATTCTTACATTTCTGTGTAAAAAAAGTGTTAGCATTTAAAGATCTAATGCCTACAACAGCGGGAAGATTTTAAGAATTATATTCTTTAAGGTGACATACTCTAAATCATCTCTTAGCACAATATAAAAGTTAGCTAAGGTTTTAAAGGCCCTAGTGGACTTTCATTTTTTTCAAAGTCAGGATTAACTGGTATAAAAGTAACAGACTAGGTGCTCTCACTGCCAAAAATTATCTAACTTGAAGTTTGAATCTGGTAGTACAAACAGCAGCCCTGCCTGTACTCACACAAGCTTGTTATTTTGTGGTACACAAGTTAGTATGCTGTCCATGCTCTGTAAAAAATTGCATTCCATAAAGCATGAAATGCCCTTTTAGCTGAAACTTGAGTGGAAAAATAAGCAGCAATCAAATTAAACACATGGGAAGGGTTATCTTTGTTGTTGTTATTGTTTTATTCTACAAACATTTATTTTAGTTAAGATATTCTACCTTTAAAGTTGTGAGATACTTCCAGGAATAATGATGCAGATCATGTGAATGAGTTACTCAATGAGCATAAAAGGAAGGGCAAAAAAGAAAACTTATGAAAACTTCCCAAACTTTGTGAAAAATTGCTTGAGTAAGCATAAACATTATCTTTAAAAAGCAAACAAGCTTTTTTTATATTAAAAATATACTGTTCTTCAAAAAATAATTATTTGAACAAGGTTGCTTGATCAAATACAATAATAAAATAGCACATAATTTCTCTGCATGTTTAATTATCAAACTTTTCTATTATTCACTGTAAAGAAACAGTTCAATTAACTTGTTTGCTAGTGAAATCTGCTATTCTCATCACCATGATTACATTTGATAATAGGAAAAGGAGGTTAAAAAAGAATGGGTTGTGTGTAATAGTCCACTCTGGCAAAGAAATGGGAATTTCTTGACATACTGGGTAAAGCTAAGGTTTTGTGAGAGGCTGTAAAAGTATCTTTTCCACGTGATGGAAAATGCAGTGATGCAAAGTCACCTCCTCCTCCTCCCACTGTGACCCAATCTGTGGCCCAGCACACCCTGAGTTTTTGTACTGTCCAGATCGGGATAGAGAGTTTGTGACCATCTCATGGGCACAGTCATGTTTGGCATGTGGGCAGTGGCTTGTTGGTTTCACAGCATTTGAGAGCTGCTTAGATAAGAGTTGGCCTCCCCCACCCTCAAGATTCATTTCCAGAAGTATATGTCACGTTTGTTAGGATAATAGGGATTTGCTTTTATTAGTATTTCAATACTAATAAGTCATGAAATGATTTTCCTATAAAAGTTTTCACTAAAATCCTTGCAATTACTTATTTACTCAATAGATGGGATATGGCAAAAAATGCTTGACCTTTTCTTTATCAAATAGCTGTAACAACCAAGCATTAACTAGCTATTCATCAAAGCATCAGTATAATGAGGAATCACCTTCACCTCACCAAAACCGAAAGCAGTACTACCCCATAGCAATAAAAAATCTTGTTTGGGGCAGACCCAAAACTTCAGATATTTTATCCTTTTTCTGCCCTTGTCAAATAATTTTATTTAAATAATGTCTCAACAAAAAGATTAACCTAGCTACAGCCTAAGACTCCCTTAACTTCCGTAGAAATTATATGGAAGGATTGAAGTAATTTTTGCTTTTCTCTAAAGGTTTCAGGTGCATTGGTAATTAGCAAGAAGAATGAAAGAATGTACTGATTTATCTGCTATAGAAGAGCAAAGTAAATAGCTCGTACTCATTCTCTGAAGCAGCATCTTGGTAGAAGCCAGTATCTACCCCTTTAAGGGCATTAAGACAACTGCAAACAACACAAATAGCTGGAGTTTAAAGCAGTTTGTGAACCACTTCCACAGAAAAGCTTTTCCCACATTATTCTCATTTTGCTGATAGGAAGTGAAAGCCTAGAGCCCTGCTTAAGATCACTCAACACCCCTATAACCAAGACGGGCAGAGAAACCACAGACTTGGCGTCCAACCCTCAGCCTACCAGTGGGATCACCTTCATGAGCAACTCAGGACAGATTTTGCTGTGCTGCACAAAGTACTGCAACACAATCTATTGCTCAGGATGGCAAACCATTGCTAGCCCCTTACTCAGTGTTTGAGAGATAATGGCTTTTAAGATGCCCTCCTGTTGAGCCTACCTATTTCTAATTAGGTGCTTACAAACCATCTGCATTCATGATGATATAGGTAAATTAAATGGAATCAGTAACATAAAAATCTGTATTCTCAGGTAAAACTTTAGTACCATTTTAATGACTTGCTCTATATATGCAGAAAGACAACAGTCAGACAGCCAAAAAAAAAAAAAAAAAAAAAAAAACCAAGGTTTCTGAAAAATATTTNNCAAGATATGTTAGGACAGGACAGGAGGTAAAACTCGCTTAAGAGACACATAATCACATTGCTGAGGTGTGCAACTTTTTCCAAAAATAGCAGTGTCTTCTTGTAGAGGTGTACCTACCAATTCCCTAGAGTACTGGTGTGTTCTTGCTTCTGATATTCTATGTTTGGTTTGTGGGGTTTTTTTCCCACTTATTTTGGGTTATTAGCCCCATTTATTCAGTCCAATTTTTTATTATCAGAGAGTCAGAAAAAAAAAGTAAGAGTATTTAAATAATTGCATCCACATTCAGGAACACTGCAGTAAAAAACATTATTGCTTTGGAAACATCAAAATTGGTATCTAAACCGAGCATGCCCTGTACCTGGCCTGAAGGTAGGTAGGAGCAGCAGGTAGGCTCTGTGGTTTACCCTAAAAACACATGGGTATTCATGGCAGCATATCCACAGTGCTGGCTCTAACAAACTACTAAACTTGTGTTAGCATTAT
>WBNO01026062.1:5848-34650 GCA_013400575.1 Peucedramus taeniatus | reverse complement strand
TACAGCATATATAAAACTGAAATCAATGTAGACAGCTCATAGGAGAAACACAGCTGCGTTATAGCTCATAGAAGTGGCATAATTGCGTTGAATTAGCTTTTGCTAATTAAAAATAATTCTGTCTGGTAGTAGAAGGAATTAATTACCTAGCATAACTATGAAGGAGTACACATTTGTTTATGATCAGATCTCAGGAATTTATAAACTCTGTCTTGTAATTCATGTCTGTTGTTCTAGTTTTGTACAGCCATGCTTTATGAGCCTAGAAGGAAGCTGGGACAAATATTTTCTACCACATTGCAGTTTCCCTTTGCTGAAGTCTTCAAGACAACAAGGTCTGAACAACTAGGGTAACACAATACAGTTTGGTAATTCAAATTAAATATTTTACTTCTGATAAGAAGAAAATCCATAGTGCTGAAAGTTCTACTGGACAGTTCCCCAGATGCCAAACTGGCTGTTAGCATGTTATTCAAGGCCCATTTCTAACTTACGTGTTGTTTCCCTGCCGATCAGAGGTTCACTGCTTTCATCTTCTACCACAGAAAACACATTAACCACATATTCTGTTTCAGGTTGCAGATCTTTCAGAACTGTTGTTCTTTCCATCCTACTTACATAAAACTGCAAGAGAAGCAATGTTAATCACTGTAAGACAAATATGTTTGTAATCTTATCTCTAAGAAAAGCAATCATTCCTTGTGAAACTGCAGAAGTCAATGACAATGAGATAATTCCAGTCCTAATTTTGTATACATTCTGTCCGACAATATAACATTACTTTTGCAAAGCAAGCTGTAGGGAAATCTCAGACACTTGTTTCAAATTGAGCTGGATCTGCTTAGCATCACTTACAGTGCATTCTGATTTCACGCATGGTTTACACTTCTATATCACTAAAGAACATAAAGAAAGGACCAGTAAAAACAGGGCCACTTTGGGAAAAAAATTCAAAATCTGGGATAATCTAGATGGTTACAGTACAAGGCATTAGAAACACCTTGTAAAACAAACGCCAGGAAGACATCAATTCGTAAAGTCAGTGTGCACTGGAATGACAGCTCAAACTTTAATCAAAGGCAAAATCTTGAACTCTGCATGAGCCAAATATAAGATTTAAAAGCCACAATCAGAGATGGGACATCCAGAGCTATGTACGCAGAGACACCTAACTACATTTTTCTAAACATTTCATTTTCCTAAATGCTATTCTGTTTGCTTAAAGAGAATAATGAGCAATTCAGATTTCCTAGGACCAAGAGTTGCCAGCCACTGGCTCTATGAGTAGAGAAGCAGTAACCACAAGATAAGTTTGATCCTGTACAATAAACAGTTTGGAGTCATAAAGTGTTAATCTAAGCACTTCTTACAACCTGTATCCCCCACTGTCTTGTTCTCTACAAAGAAGAAAATGCACTAAAAGGACGGGGGGCCTACCCATGAGTATGGTCAGAAAATTTCTGGTACAGACATATTTCAACTAATATATGACAATGGAATATGAAAATCAAGGAGTTACTAGAACTAGAAGAAAACTCTTTATAATAAATATATTTTACTTCTGGATTCAGTCTATTAAAACCACTAAAGTAATATATATGCTCCTATTTTTTGTAATTTTGTGTATAATTTACCAATACCATGATATACTTGACCTTAGGAGCATTTTTAAGTTACTGCTATATCCTACTCAGCACAAATTCAGAATGATATTACCATGATGTGGAAGTCCAAGATTATACTGGACAATGTAAAAGATGAACATACAATACTAACCTGTTTAGGGCTACCTCCAGAAGTAGGATAATATTCAACTCTGTATCTATCAACACTCTCAGGAGGAGGGCTCCATCTCAGTCTAAAAGAACGAGGTGTCACTTCTGAAATAACTAAATTTGAAGGAGGTGGCAAATCACCTGTAATTGGGAAGCAAATTAAAAATATATTCATTTATCTTGTTAGAAGGGGAAAAAAACCACTTCATGTAGTTGCATATATTTCTTTTTCTTCAGGAATTCTTAAAACAACTGCATGAAGAGATAGCTCACCTTAACACACTCAAGATTAAACAAGTTCCCTATAATTCCTATTCTACCTTCAACACCAGTGTTTCACTGAAGAACCAGCAGCTAACGTTACTGTTTTTCCATACTCAGCTTTGGTTTTGGGCTGTCAGACATTAATCCTTGAAAAGAGCAGGGCTGGTAAAATTTTCCTTATTGGACGAGTATCATCAAAAAACATGCCACAATGAATAAAAAGCTGACACACTAAGAAAGATACTTCACAATTCTGGGGAGAAAAAGGAGGCACATCCAGCAATGTCAAGCTGTGTTAGTTATAACACAGTCACTGTTGGAAGGAAAGGAAGAACCCCTGCAGGGTAGTCCAGGTGGTCTGCACAACTTCCTCACACCACCAGCTGAAAAAACAGCCCGCGGCTAACACAGTGTTCCCAATAAGTAATAAAAAGGAACTAGCAGTGCAAGCACGTAAATGGATAAAGGATGAAATAGACTGAAAATGTGATATACCTGGACCTTTCACACTGTTACACAGGTTCATGGTTACATTATCAACAATGGTAGCCAGGAAGGAGAAATCTGCAACATTGTAAGCATGGATGTCATCTGGATCCGTTGCAATCTGCTTCAATTCATTTTCATCTGCATTTTTAATACCTTACAAGAGAAGAAGAAAGCAAAACCTGTTGGAACTTATGGCCATGAAGCACAACATGCAATTAAGTCCCTAAACACATTCTTCTAATAACCTTTTACGTACTTGTGTATGTGGCCACTTCTCTGTGGGTTTAGCAGAGGAGCAGGAGGGGGTTGCTGCAGGCCATGCCTTCACAAAGTACTTACCAATTGCATACAGTTCCACTCCCTCATCTCTGAGTTTTCTTGAAGGGGCGACTACATCATCTTGTGATTTGCCATCAGTGATAAGAACACCAATTTTGCGAGCTCTGGGCCTTAAGCCGGCAACTGGTTTGAAGTTGTTTTTTAAGATGAAATCCAAGGCCATTCCTAACATGACACAAAGAAAGTAACCATCACTGCAAACTATTTTCATATAGTAGTCACAGTAAAAGAAAATAGTGCATCCTAGTGACTTCACTCTGACAACATAGTTCCACAGTTTATTTCCTTATAGAAGCATTTTGAATCTAATTGCAGCCCATCATCTAGATCTCAGCAACTGATGCTATTTAGGTGCTCTCTTACCTGGTGTGCATCACCCTGCTGACTTCCACTACCCCTCCTTCTAGCTCCTGGTTGTCTTCATCCCAACCCTGAACTGACCTTTCTTCTTCTTATAGGCTCAGCAGAAAACAACCTCTTCATCACCCAAAAACTCTTCTAACACATTTCTCCTGGGTTTATAAGCCTATGCCGTACCTCTTCTTTTCCAACTATACTGAGCTGAACTGTTAAGTCCCTTTCAACACAGACACATTTGAGTTCACTGAACAATATCAGGCTCAGCTACTAGGATCATTTTCACTGGAGCTAAATTAAAATCCTGGCACTGTGACATACCTGTTAGAGTATTGCCTCCTTTGTATGGTAAGTTGGCTACAGCCTCTAACAAAGACTGTTTGGTTCGGTAAGCATTGAGATTCCATTCTGTCCTGGGATCACCACTATACTGTGCAAGACCTGGGAAAAAAGCCATCATTTACTCAGCCATTATGTGTCTCTATAGCAGTTATGCTCCATTTTCCCTCCAACATATGAGAACTTACCAATCTGTACTTTGTCAGGACCAATATCAAAAACTTCAACAATACGGGCAATGAAGTTCCTGATGGTTTTAAAATTTGGCCGCCCAATACTCCATGAGCCATCCACCAGCAGCACAATATCAGCTTCTGCTCTGGTTCTACATTCTAAACCTGCCATGTCAACCAGAAAAATATAGCCTTAGCATGATGGCTTTCTTTCCCCATCCTTTTAGATGACATATGTCATGAGTTAGCTTCCAAAATAGCCCTAGTTTTATTCACTGGCACTCCGTCAAGTATGACCTATTTGAGAGCATTATTCACACTAGTCAGTGGTTCCATGGCAAAAGCTGTCTAAATTCCTTCATGTATGTTTCCTTTTAAAAATAAGCCTTTGCAAATGTCAAGACCAGTGTTCTCTATTGTCATGTCATTGTTTGTTTTGGCCTTTAAAGATGGCTGATAACTTGATTTCAGAAGTTTTGCACAAGACTACTAGATGAACCACTGATATGGCAGTAAGCAGATTATACAATGTTATGGTATTTTAGTTTGCCACATATAGCTAAACTACTGATTAATTTTCAACCATGTAATAGTGGGATTAACAGCATGTATTAAAATCACTTTCAAATAAATAGCATTCCTCAATTTTCAGGGGGAAAAGACATAATAATACATGTGGTATAGAAGTTTGCATGTACAGAAAAGAAAGAGCACAATCCAGAGAAGACACACAAGCATAAACACAGGTCAAGAGATACAGGGGGAACAAGAGCAAACATTAATATAAAGCTGCAATGTTCTCAAAAGGTAGGAAGTTATTTCAGATATCTTCAGTTTACAAATTACAAAATAAAATAAGCATCATATTGTTTTCATCACAAGGAAAATCACAAAATATTTATACAAAACAGAAAGACACAATAATTTTATCCACAGNTAAAAAAAAAAAAAAAAAAAAATCCTTTCTCTCTTTTTTCCTGTAGATTTTGTTACCAGCTGCAAATTTTCTGGCTTCCTGCCATCAGAGCTTCTGGTCTTTATATGGAAGAAATCCCATTGAGAAAAATCATCCACACTCATCACAGTTGAAAGATATTGTGATTTCATATACGTTCCACAGAATTGATCCAACACTGTAGACTCATGAATATAACTATTCCATGTACCTGGGGGTTAAAAGCATGATCCTCTTCTGCACAGAAAATATAGATCTAGTCTTTAGTCAGGACAATAAAATCAGTTGGAAGTAGGGTTTAAGTCAAACTATATTATTTCAAAAAATTGCATGCATAACTTTAATATGAAAGTTAAAGTTAACTTTATGTACAATAAAAAAAGTTAATCTATTTTGACTTTTATGTTTCTTCCAACATACTATAGTCCCCCACATGGAAAATTCTAGTAAATGTGCCAGATATAGGGTGATTTTCCCCCCCTTTAATAAATAATTTACTGTTACATTTGCAGTCCAAGATATAAATTCATTTTTCACATTATCCATGACTCAAATCCATGCATTAATAAAACTAATTAGCTTAAAGAGTATAATACTGAAGACAGAAATGAGAGCTGCTGTAATGAAAAGTAACAAACCACTCTTCATGCAATTTTATGTTGCCAGCCTTATTAAAGCTTTAGTCTAGTCACTGATGGCCTGTTCTAGGGGTTGTTTTTTGGTTTTTTTTTCAGTTTTACCCTCTATTATTAGACAATGTGGGACAACAATTATTTAGGAAGATTCTAAAAATGTTTCAATAAAGTCATGAGAGCACAAGATGAGTATTTTTAATACAGCCCAGTGTGGGCTAAGCAGAAACAATGAAGTCAACTGTCAGAAACCATTTTTTCTTCATTTAACTCCGAAAGGGCTTTGCAGTTAGGTTCTTTCTCCTCACCAAATTCTCTCTGATGGTTATCCAAGCATTGAAATGGCAGAGGAGAAAAGGCTTTACTTATTCAGGTATACTTGCCTATTCAGAAGCAGACCTGCTTTTTATGCTTTCCATGAAGGACTGAGACCTGAAACCTTCTTCAGGTGGTATAATTGAGAGTATGGCGAGTATAAATATTAGCATGCAGAGGTCTATTAACCACACCAAAGGGAGGTAAATATCCTAACGTTCACAGAAACCTTGAAAGAAAGGTTTACTAGCTACAGGTTTACTAGTGAGAAGCTCCCAAAGAGATACTGGAGAACACTCTGCAATTGCCTCTTAGAAAAAGTCTCCTCATACTATAGAAAAAAAACCAAAAGACTAAACAATGACTATGTTGAATATAAACTTAAATAATATACACTAACATGGGGACATTCCCAACTATCAGATCTTTGTTCATTATATCATCTTAAATCTTAAAAGGAAAAGTCACCATATAAGGACAAGAAAAGGGCCAACAATCTGCTTAAAATTCCTGGTTCTACTCCTATGAAGACTCCTGTAGATGAGCCATGATCTCTGTTCAAAAATTTGACCTTATGTGATCTAACACAGATGTGGACAGCTTGAAAATGCAATGCAGATGGCTTTGAATAATCAGCAAAACACAGGTTGCCTGTGTTATCATCTTTGTAAGATCATCTGGAGGATGCAGAGGACTAGAACTGTGAACTGGGTCATGCTTTGTGGTCATTTCAGAACAGGGTTTATGTCATCAGGGAAGGGAATATAATTAATCCTGTAAACAAGTATGTATGTGCATTAGAAAAACAGAAAGGAAATGTAGTAAACTTTTGATCTTCTTTTTATCCAAAATACAAGACTGCCTTTTCTTCAATTCAATCATGTTTACCTCTAGATAAAAATGGCTCTGTAGTGGTATCTGAGAGGGTGGTCATCTCTTGTCCAACCAGAGGGTTGCTCTCTCCTCCTTCAAACATCCCAAAAACATTTACCTTATAGGTAGTTCCTGCCCTGAAATAGTCAAAGAGGTGTACTTTAACTAAAGTCATTTGGCTGATTAAATGCTAAACACTTCACTTATTAGGTTCTCACAGAAAAAAAATACTTCCTGGAAAAGAAGGTGCTAAAACATGAAGACCAAATACTGGCTCTTCCACAAGACATTGATGTTTCAACAATTAAAAAGCTGATTTTACAATCTATACTTAAATTTATAGCATCCCTCATTCAAGTTATTTGATTCTGTGAAAAGAAATTGTCCAGGCAGCCAGAGATCAGGTTAGGAAAGCTAAAGCCCTGATAGATACAATTAAATCAGGCCAGGAACATCAAGAGCAACAAAAAAAGTTTCTATGGTACACTGATGATAAAAGGAATATTAGGGAGAAAATGGGCCCCCTCCAGAAGAAAACAGGAGACCTGGTTACCCAGGATATAGAGAAGGTTGAGGTACTGAATGATATTTTTGCCTCAGGTTTCACTGAAAGGTGCTCCAGCCACACTGCTAGAAGGTCACAGATGGTAAAAGCAGGGACTGGGAGTGATGCCTGGGCTGCATCACAAGTGACCAGCAGGTCAAGGGAGTTGATTCTCACCTTCTATTCTGCTCATGTGAAACCCCACCTGAAGTACAGTGTCCAGCTCTGGAGCCACCAATATAAGAAGGGTTTGGACCTCTTGTAATGAGTCCAGAGTAAGATCAAAAAATGATCAGAGGGGTGGAGCACTTATCCTGTGAAAACATTGAGAGAGTTGGGGTTGTTCAGCCTAGAGGAGAGAAGAGTCTGAGGAGACCTTATGGTAGGCTTCCAGCACCTAAAGGGAGCCTAAAGAAAGCTGGAGAGGCACTTCTGACAGGGGCATGTAGTGATAGGACAGAGAGCAATGGCTTTAAACTGAGACTAGATTTAGATCAGATATTAGGAAGAAGCTCTTTACTCTGAGGGTGGTGTGACACTTGAACAGGTGGCCCAGAGAAGTTGTGGGTGTCCTATCCCAGGGCATCAGGGCCAGGTTGGATGGGGCTTTGAGCAACCTGATCTACTGGAAGGTGCCCACGGCAATGAGGTTGGAACTAGATGATCTTTAAGGTCACTTTCAACCCAAACCATTCCATGACTGCATGATTCTTTGACTTAATGATCCTATTTTAATGATATTTTGTACACCTGCCTAACAGATTTTGATTTGGTGTGAAGCCTGTTTTAAAAATCCAAGCCTCTGAGAAAATGAATCAAGTGCTAAACTAAGCATCTTTTGAGAAACATGAGACAAGAAACTTTTGAGAGGAAACTTTAGAAATCCCAAATATCCTTCATTATTCCATTTTCTCTCTCATATGTGAAATATAGAATACAGCTCCAGCCTATATCTTTGTCTCCTTCCATTCCTCTGTAAACACGACAAGTGATGTAAATGGATAATCTTAGAAAGAAACCTGCCAGGTATCTTTCAGAGATGGCATAACAGGATTTTCATAGCTAATTGACAAAATTACTTGCTTAACTTACCATAGATTTTGCCAGACATTTCAATACCAGATCACAATTAAACAAAATCCTAGGCTAAAGTTAATTGAAGGAAACAAAACAAAAAACAAAAACCAATATGAAGGAATAACCATACCTAAGCTCCTCCAAAACCACTGTGCTGTCATATGGCCCCACTATTAATTCTCCAAGGCTCCCATCATCTTCAGTAGGGTGGAAAGTTACTTTGTACCCCTTCACTCTCCCCGGGGCTGGCTCCCAGGTTACTCTGAAACTTGACATAGTTGAATCAGAAGTTCTCAGATTTCGAGGTGGCTTAAAGGGAGAGGCTGAAAGGGACGGAAACAAAGGAGTTTAGATCAGGTCTGCACATGGCAAAAAACCAACAAGTATGCTTTTAAGTATATGTATCTATAGCTATATCTATATCTATCTATATGTATGTATGTACATGCAAATCTAGTATTAGTGACAGTCTTAAACTCTTTGTTCCTTCCTTTAGACAGAAAGACAGGTATTAAGAGATGAAAGATGAGATTCCTGACACTTACTTTTAGCTATCTAACTAATAGGTACATGGGCTAAGCCTCTTGTTGAGGCTCCCTCTTCAGTCAGTGGACTGAGGGATAAATTGCCTGGCAGCTAAAGCAACTTCACCATCCACAGGTGTGGCAGTGTGTCAAAAACCAATTCTTCTGAGGAGTGCCAGCCAAACAGCTTGAGGTTTTTAGGTCAAGAGCAAACTCCTCAGAAGACTAACAGTTGCCCACTGCAGGGCAGTACTCACAAACAATGGTTAGCAACCTGTTGCTAGCTTCTGCATTATGTGCAACTTTTGCTTTGTGCAACTCTAAAGTGCAATCATGGAAAATAATGCATCAGTGTAACCTCAAGGTTCCAAAAAAATGAAAATTAGAGTAAACAAAAAGCTACCACTATAGCTTTGGCCTGAAAGACAGAGGAAAAAAAGATTTTGCCTTGTCCTTGTGTCTATGCAATTGTCTACTGTAGCCGAAAGATCTTAAATGTCCTCAAATTGTAAATTCTGTTGAGAAAGTAGATTCACTCCCACTCACAAGGAAAAGTACAGATTCTCTCATCATACTCCCTGAATTATCATGACAGCTTCAACTAAAAAGATGACTCAGGCCTCACTTGCTTCCAAAGAGTGTTTACCACCACAGTTATTTAGACTGAAAGCAGAGGCATATCTGTATCAAGATGAAGAGTTCAAAAATCAAAAGCAGCTGGATGATCTAAAATTTATCTCAGTACAATTTCCAGCATTTAACAACTAGGTATTGGTCAAGAGCTGATCAAGTTTTCGTGACTCCTTTATATTGACCTCATTTTAGGTTAAGAAGAAACCTTTCTTCAGTAACTGAGGTGATGATATCTCCACTGTTAGGGTAATTTTATTTCACGTCCTGTCATTCAATATAACATATATTCAGAAAACAGAATGGCATGAACTATTTACAGAGTACCTCAGTGAATGGCACTAGTTCAGACAGGCAGAAACATCTTGAAAAAGATTCTCTTTAGCTAATAGCTTTCCATCTATGGAAGCAGAACACTGATACTAAATCTGATTGATCTGATCATATAGAGAACATTTCCTTACAAAACATAAGACCAGCAGTACATTCATACTGAAGGTAGAGTAGAAATGTGTTTTACTTTTACCACAAAAATGCCTTCACTGAGACTTAGTAAATGTTTTAGAGTTTCAGTTTCTGAGGGAGAAGACAGCCTGTCCAAAAGACTGTGAAGTCAGACTTCCACAGACAAATCTTCAAAATCAACTACTCCCCCTTTTTAGTATTTTGGGTTTCCCACAGAAAATATGGTGACCAGAGAAGACAAACCTAAATAACAGGATGCTGGGTAGCTATTTAATCAACACCCACAAGCAAAAGGCAAATTATGCAACAACTGACAACACTTGATCAAGTAGCCTGTCTTTCTTGCAAAACACCTTGTTTGAACTTCTGATGACAGCATTTCAAAACAATCCTAGTAGTTTCAAACAGATATTCCACAGTATTTACACCTTTTAATATCAACAGCAAAAAGCTGTGCTCAGGCTATTCCACAGTGAAATTTCAAACAAATCAAACTCTCTTCTCAACTTATAACATTTTCTTCAAATCTCCTGTCAATTCATGATCTTGGCAGACTCCACCATGCTTTTCCATGTTTCCTGATTATTAATTTCAAGCACAAATATTGCATTATGAAATCCTGTACAACCTTGTAATACATACCTGTTGTTCCTTCTCCTTTTCTTGATTTCCCGGGTCCAAAATCATAAATTGGAACAACAGTTAGGTCATACGTAGTGCGGGGCTTAAGTCGCTTTAACACGATGCTGGTAGCAGGAGCATTTACTCTCCCAGACATTTGCCTTCCTCCGCTGCGTGCTCTGTAGTTCACTCGGTAAGACAAGACTTTCCCAGGCGAAGGCTGCCATGTAACTCTCATTGTGTTTTCTGTCTCGTTGTCTACCGTCAGAGTCCTGGCATTTGGTGACACTTTTCAGTGTAAAAATATGGATAAATTTTTACTTTATCATACACAGATATATTCAAATGCATGACTATAAAATTAGTTCTGCTGTATTAAAAAATAAAATTGCCCTTTTTAAAATTCCAGCATTTGCTTGTGGGGAAGACACAGTGGAATCTCGCAGGACATTGTTAATTATTTTTAATTGTAATGGACTAAACAAACAGAAGTGTGGTTTTCACTACTGATACAAAAAAAGGGGGAAGTAAAAATCACATGATGACACAGCACAAATGGGAGTTTTATTTAGTCATGTTTTTCAGTAATCCATTAAATGGATTCAACACTCTCAAATGAAGATGATAAATTATAATAAAGTAATTGATTTTCATGAACCCAATGTCCTATAGATTTTCTAAGTTTTGACTTTACAGGTCTGATAAGGTACTGGTGAATGCCTAAACAGCTGGTTGTTGAACCCCATGCAAACAGTCTTTCAAATAGAGGTGAGTGACTTTCCAAATGCTTGGAAAATCACTCATCACAACATAGCATATGTGTTGAAATAGGCCCTTGAACTAATAAAGCATTTTCTTGACAAATTGCAGCATTCAGCTTCTAAGAGATATTTTCCAGACTGTACAAATGATATAAATAATCCCAAGTGAACGGACAGGTATGCAGTGCTGGCTGTCAGCCAAAATAAGCCATCTAGGTTTTGGCAAAACTGAACCTTCTTGGCATGGTGGAATTGGTCAGTATTTCATCACACAGTAAGGTAGGCTTTGTAGTTCCTAGGAACTGAAAATTTCTAATTGTGTGCATACCAGAAAGATACAGTATTAGTTTCAGGCTATTAGCCCCAGTTCCAGGGTTACTGATAGGCCTAATAGCAAGTTCCCTCAGTCAGCACACAGAGTCAGCACAAATGATATGGCTAGGCTACCCAGCTAACCTGGAAAAGCTAGAACAGCTAGTGTTGCTGTGCTTGAGCAAAGAAGGAAACCGTGGGACAGCAGTCTGCTTTGACTCTGGGGAGTCAGCTCTTACTAACAGCAGCAATCACTACTCTTGCAAAACCTTAAGAACAACTGCGCTGGGTCAAGGACAAAGGTTAACGTAATTCAGCAGCCTGTCTCCAACAGTAGTCAAAACAGATGCTTAGGACAGAGCACAAGAACATGTAAACACACATGATGCTTCCCCAGAGCCCTCCCTCAGGCTTTGTCTTCACATGGCCCCTTTAGGCAAACAACAGAAATGTCAAGCCTTGTTCAGGACATCCCTTCATTCATTCTGACTCCTTTACTTGCCAATTCTCGCTATAGAGAAACAAGTAATCCCTGGTCTCTGTGTTTTTTCACTTTGCCTACACTGCAGGAGAGGCTTGAGCCTGCCTTGATAAATACAACATAATATTTGGCAAATAAGAAAAAGAAAAGCCCCAGAAAGGTAAATAACAAAATCAAAATCATCCCATGAGCCTCAGTTTGGGACAGTGAAGACTGGAAGGGCAATAACTTGGAAAGGAAACTCATAAATTCTGTGGGAATCCAGCCCACCTTTCCTCCTTGCTCTATCCATATTTCCTTCACCTGATTTTTAGCAGTCATACCAAACCTATAAAAGGCTGAATTCAGAGTAATATGCAGACCAAATCATATCTTAACTTGAAAGTAATTCTTGCTGAATCCAAACCTATATGACATAGAAGAGATTTTTGTAGGTTTTTTAATGGTCCGACAAAATGCCAAAATTGGCCGAGCTGAGGTGGCATTTTGGTTTGGGGAAACTTTTCATTAAAAAAAAAAAAAAGGAAAACTAAGGTCCGTTTTCTTTAAAAAAATATATAAATTCATTAAAACCAGAATTTTACAAATGATGGTAATTATTACACTTACCATCAGTAAAAGCCTCTCCTTCTACTGGGTCTCCTTCTCCACTGCTGTAGGCTGCATATACTGAAATCCTGTATTTAGTCTCTGGCTCCAAACCTTCTATCACAGCATCTACTGTATTTCCAGGGACTCTCTTTTCTCCCATGGTATCATCATAATGTGATTTCCATATTATTCTGTAATGGTTAACTGTTCCTGGAGCTGGTGTCCATGATAACCCAACTGTAGTGTCAGTTATGTCTGTGGTAACCAAATTACGTGGTGAACCACGTTCTGCAAGAAAGAAAACAGCAAATTCTCTGTTAAACACAAACAGCAAAGGTTAGCAAAGTACAAATGTAAAAGTCAAATGATCTTAAAAGCTACACCAATCTTTTCCCATCAATATTATTTTCAATAACATACGATGGTAGTCCCAAAAGAAAATAAATGAAGGTTTCAACAAAATGCTTAAAGCTAACTTTAGACTATGAATGATCTTATCCTTACCATGTAAGATACTTAGCAGTCATGCTTTAGAATATGCAAAATATAAATGACAGTATTCAAAGACCTGAAATGAAGCCAGCGCTTAAATGTGGTGCAGCTCACTTAGGTGAATTTTAACTCTCAAAAAAAGATGTTGTTCTACTCATTCATTTTCATTGTTATGTGTGTAACTTTTTTCCTAGGGTTAAATAATGGAGACTTTTCACAGAATCCCAGAATCTGTTGAGTTGGAAGGGACCCAGAACAATCACCAACTACCAGCCCTGCACAGCACCATCCCCAGGAGTCACTGAGAGAATTCTCCACACACTTCTCAAACTCTGTCTGGCTTGCGCCTGTGACCACTGCCCTGGGGAACCTGTTCCAGTGCCCGACCACCCTCTGGGTGAAAAACCTTTTTCTAATATCCAACCAAACCTCCCCTGACACAACTTCAGGCCATTCCCTTGGTCCTGTCACTGGTCACCACAGAAAAGAGATCAGTGTCTGCTCCTGTCTTCCCTATCACGTTCAACTTTCTATCAAAAAGGACTACCAGGTCCCTTTCCATGGCACTGCTTTCCAGCATCCCATTCCTCAATCTGTCTGTACATCCAGGGTTGCCCATCCCAGGTGCAGAATCTGGCACTTTCCCTTACTGAACTTCATATGGTTGGTGATTGCCCAGGCCTCTAATCAGTCAGAATCCCTTCCCTGACAACTTTATTTTGTTATTTGTTAGTACTAGTATCTTCCAGAGTCCCACTTACCAGATCAGCTATTTCATTTTATGTTCACAACTAATTTGCAGTGTGTTTACATCGTCCCACACTTACTGTAGAAAACTCTCTCATCTTTCCACTTATAAGACCTGTACCTCTTTCCTCCCTGTAGTTTGTTTCAGCCGGCTTGGAACAAAGGAAGCAGCTCATTAGTCTGTGAAACCCAGTGTCAGATGGATATATGAGTCTCACCTAACGCACCAGAGGAATTCCTCTCCTTAAAAGTGAAGCTCATTGGTCTAAAGTGCTGCAGTGAAAGGAGTGCCTCTGCTTAATGTTTAAAGTACATTTATAACATATGTTCAATTTTCCTGTTGCAATGGCTTGATTTTGATAGCAAGAAAGGAGCATTGACTGGTGGATTTAGTGCAACAGCCTCATCGTAGAAAAATCTGCAAAAGGGCTCTATGAAACCAGATCCACATAGACAAAGAAGTACTCAGTTCTTTGGTGTGTATTCTCTGTAGGATTTCTCAGTGCACAGGACATTCCTGAGTGGCTCTTGCATAGGAAGAGGACTTAAACACTTGGGGTGGCCTCATGGCATCACAGTTAAGTTTTACCCTCATTGATAAAAATATATCCCTATACTAATCCATAGCAGCCACAGGAGCAGAATCAAAATTCTTTAAACACAGAGGAATTTAATACTTATCCAATTTCCACTACTTAGTCTCATTGCAAGAACAGACCTCACTACATTCAGAAGCCTGAAGCAGTTTCAAGCTGAGCAGCAAGTTGCTCAAAGTCATAGTCTGAGTTTTCACTTTTCATATTCATTTGTCTTTTACTTCCAACACAATCTGCAACATTTCCAAACACAATCCCACTGGAGCAGAAAAGAGTATCTGTAGAAAGTTTTGTTTTAGAAACATCTCATTGCCAGTGCAACTTCATTAAAAGTGAGCCAACTAATCCTATTTGACTTAATGATGAATGGAAATTAATGTCAAGCTATCAAAGATTCACCAGCTACACGGAATACAGAATCAGAGAGTACCATAACTATCACAAAGATGACTCTCAAATAGAGCTAACAGAACATGTGTCCTGGGGGGAGGGGGTGGGTTCTGATTTTAATTCAGTTTTAGGGACATTCCATCATGCTTTTCTGGAGACAGTTGTTTTTCCATCCTAACTCTGCATCAGTTCTTAAAATTGTACCCTTCAAACTGTTTTTTCGTCTCATAATATAAATTACCACAATTTATGGCATCTTCTCTTCAAATAAAGGTTAAGATACAGAGGGTTTGGTAAAGTTCAGTTATCATTTCACAACAGTGATTGCATATACTGAAAAAGTTCTAGTGAAGAGGCCCAGTTCAGCTCATGCTTCATGAGGTCTCACCAAATTCAGTGACTGCATTAAATGAAAGCCAGGGCAGAATCTTAGCTCCAAATAACAATTTTCCTGGAAGCCTGAAAAAAAGATTTGCCTTCAAAAGTAAATTACAACAATTTTTCTGTCTGCTCTTAAGCTTCTACTCTCAAATCTTGGCTTTTTCATACAATAAAAAAAATATTAAGGCAATCCAAATGGAAAAAATATGGAAAACCTAACTTGATAGAATGCACAGATGTCTCACAATAAAAACCTTTCTTTCCATATTTTAATGTAATATAAATATACAAGTCACTTTATTTTGGCTACTTTAAAACATGGCTCTGCCACAACATGATTTCAGTATTCAAGTATCTGCTACCACAGCACAATTTTTTGCAAGTCTACTCTTGGATACTACAGCTAATGATATATGTTGGAAATACTGCAAAAATAACTTCTTATTTAAAACCCTTATTGATTAAGTCATTATTGAGGTCATTAAATAACAGAGGAAAATAATTTGTTTGGAATGGATTATAATGAACAGCAGTTACTCTAATATGTTGGTTCTGAAAGAAATATTCTTTGGAACTAAATGTCTTTTTTATAAGTCAAGGTAAAAGAGGGAAAAGGAACTGGGATTTCTACCAAACCACTAGAACTAAATGGAAAATTTTTACTTCAAATAGTTGGAAACTGCTGACAAGACAACTTACCTACTAAGGGAAATTAGACTTTTTATATGTTACACTGCAACTGAGAACTTTTCTTCAACATAACACGCTAACTTGATTTGCACCTCACGTGTGAGGTAGAAGTTCACTCACAACTTTTTTCTGCTCCACTTGATCTCCCATGGCGTGGGGTTTTTTTTATTTGTTATTAGGAGAACACCTATGTTTAAGACGCAATCCAACTGTAAGTCTTAAACTGTTAGGATTCCATGAAATATTATCAAAGCTGCTACATCAGAGTCAAGAAACACATTTATCCTCCACAATAACACTGGTATAGCATGGCCACTAACAAACATGCAATGAGACTTATGAAATATTCTTCCCTTGGATTAAAACAAAATACCTGGCTAGCTTGCTTTTATTTCATGTACACACAAAAACCTACAACTGCAACACCTGAATGCTCATATTTTTTCTTTGGTCAATGTGTTCAGAAATGCTTGGTGAACACACAATTCTTGCCTGCTTGTTTAAACAGGATGGTTAAGGAGCATAGAGAGACAATGCACAACATAAGAAAAGTGCTGTCTGGCTAGCAAAGGACTCCTGCTTTTTCTTGACTGGAAATGGAAGCTAATGTATGTTCATCACTTCATACAGTCCCCAAGACATCAGCAAACAAGGATGGAGTTGTTTTTTTTAAATTATACCCTAACAGGCATGAGTCCTATGACACTCTGGGGCATCAAACCAGCTGGTGTAAGCACAGCTGTAAGCCCTGGTGAGTATGTACACAGCAAAGCAAAATGCTTGCATGGACAGGTCAAACCCTTGCCTGGGAGAGCAAATCAGGCACCAGCTTCAGGCCATCAGATTCACTTTGGCAGTTTCTAGCACAGAGCACTTTTCACTGCCTACAGTCCCCTGTACATCTCTACCATCACTTAGAGCAGACACACTTTAAAAAACTCACTTGGTAACCTTCAGTCAGGTGCTTTTATACCCTGTTCTGGACTTCTGAAAAGTCCAGTTTTCATATTAAGTTTTTCCACTGTAGTGTGCCAGACACACAATATGGTATTAAAGCAGTTTCACTCTGTCCACTTGGCTTACTTCCCGTAGCTCTCCAGCAATCACTGTTGTTATTGAACACAAGACTGAATCAGCTAAAATTAAAATGTTGACATTCATAAAAATCAAATGTCCTTATTCAAATGGCCTTTCCCCTCAGAGACATTTACACAACTCCAGCTGATCTCAGTGGGATTTTTACATGCAATTTGGGCCCAAATTTTAAAGAGCTTTCTGTATTTTTTTTTTTTAATCGGGTTTCTAAATCACTCTGCAGTGGTAAATTTTGTGTAGAGCCATGTTTCATTTAAGTTAAACATAGGATTTCTGTAAGCCAGCATCCTAAAATGTCAGGATCAACTAAATAAGCCGTCACTTGTAGAGGCATAGACCAAAATGTTCTGGCCTGAGTCCTGCCTTGTTTACAATGGGCAAAAGTCAGAAGTATCCCATTGTGTCAGTAGGCTAGATGGCCCAGCCAAGGATCCAAGTGCATGCATCAGATGAGATTATAGCAGATGATACTCTAGATAGCAGATAGTGGATGATACTCTATTGGTCAAACTCTCCTCAGCACTGGAGGAGGCAATCACTTGGGTGGGCTGATATCCCTCCCTCCAAGACATAAAGTGGCTAGCAACCAGCCCTCAGGCAAGTAGAGAGGGGATGTGGCCATGGTGCAGGGGAAAGCCAAAGACTTACTACACAGAGGCATCCTCACGTGACACCATTAAAGCAGATCTCTTCTGCAGAAAGGCAAGAAGATGCCAACCAGAAGGGTTCTAACCCAAAACAGAGGAACTTTAGTTAGAGCACTGAGTCCCTGATCTAGGATAATGTCAACAGGTGTCCACATTCAGTCCCTTTAATATTTTATCTGTCTTTTCCAAAAATTATTCAGTTAACACTGTGTAGAAATATCTTCTTATTATTCACTAAACCTTCCCCCGCTGGGTTTTTTTTTCTGATACATACTTCATTTCCCAGATAAAACTAAGATAATTTTCCTCAGATTATCAAGGCAGTTTCAAAGGTCACACTCAAAAATCTTGGAATGTATAATTTTAAAAATGCATGATACAGCATTAAATCTTCTGAGAACACTGAGTATTTGTTTCTGTCAGGACGGAAGCAGCATTACGCTCTCTGACCATTACGTAAAGGCCCTGTGATATGCTAAAAATCTCATTGTAAGAAAATGTCACTTGAATTTGTACTAGTCTGCCTGTGGGAGGTCATTGTAAAGCATTCTTATGTTACTATAGAAACAGCAAAAAAGAATCATTTATTAACCAAAGAACTGCTACTCATTTTCTGACCAAAAAAGAGCCCACCTGCTAAATCCCCAAACCTAAACTATAAGAAATTTATACAACAGAAAATCACTTCAAATTGGAAATGACCCTATCATGACAACTTTTTTTCCTATCTTGTTTTGGTACAGCCTAATTCTCACAACACAAATAGTTACTCCTCAAACAGGATGGAAGGTTTGGGCCCTATACCACTGAAACAAAGATTCTCTTTCTAAAGCAGAAGACACAATGACATAATTATCTCTAAAATTTATTTATACTCTCCTGAATGTGATACAATATGCCTCTTTTTGCTTATTCTAAAAAGCACAAAGATAAGAAACAAAATGGGCTGACACCTCTGCTAGTGAAGACCAGCAACCTCACATATGACAAAGAACTTTGTTCTTTTTTACCAACAGTGTGTCTAGCCTAGATTCTTCACTGATATAAGTGGAAATACTTGGAAATTTCTCAGTGCAAGCAAGATGGAAATCTGATTACTGAATATTTTTCTGGAGAAAAAAAATGAACCAGCCTTTTTTCTAAATTTCTCTGAAATTTGCATTTTAAAGTGTAATGACTTCCCTGATTACAGTCAGTTACTCAAATATTCTTAAAACTTTTCTGTAAACCATATAGCCGCCAGCAAAAGGACACATGAACCAGATCTTCAGTTTTCAAGCTTTTCAGACATTTATTAGGATTAAGCATTTCTGTATTGATTGCTTAATCTAGCAATGAATTTTGCTACTCTTTAAAACAACTGCAATGTATGAAAGTTAATCTGCTTAGCAGCTAATGTACAGTATGTTCTTTTCATCTGACGGCATGCATTTGGGCAGAAAATCAAATTCTTGCCAGACTCAAAACCACTTCTCTTATTAAAAAACAGATTAGAAAAACAGTAGCTCTCAACAACTGCCCACAGTCTGCTGCATTTAGACTCACCGCCTTCACCATGTTTCTCATTGCATTTTATTTCTGGTATATGAAGACTTGGGTAAAGATCATACAATCCCAAGAAATATTGAAAGCCAAATGGTTTGTTTGGAGTGTTTGGAGATAAGAAAAAGACTTTTCCCTAAGACATTCCATGGTTGTTTCTTGCTTGTTCTTCAATCTCTATTACATAACATCAAATATAACCATCAGTGCAAATTTGTTTAGTTCCCCCAGCTGTCACAAGCCCTGTTCCACCCCATGGCCAATGGCAGCCTTCACTGATTTAATTTACTTTAGCAATTTCAACAACTTTGTGCGAGCTGAGGGTAATCATGGCCAAAAAAGTATGTCTGAGGAAAATTTTTCCATGGCACCTTTATAGAAGTGCTCCAACCAAAGCTACCCAGTGATGGATTGCCATGCACTTTTGAAAGTGAGAGAATTAAAGTGGAGAGTTTTCTGCAGCACATATTTTGCACATGCAGTTATATTTAAAGCAGTATGAAATATAAAGCTCGAGAATTTTCACCTCTGGATGGTACTTCATAACTGTAGACAAAATCAGCCAATGACTGAAAGAGGTCATATAAAAGATGAGAACACTCTAAGTTTCCTAAAAGCTGGATTACTGAAGAAGGAAAGCATACTCCTCCAACAAAGGGGCAAATACATTGTTTCCCTTTTCTGCTCCAAAAACACACACCAAAAAAAAGAAATAAATCCATTCTTTCTGAATAACAATTACCTGGTAATGGAACAGCACTCTCAGAAATGAGTCATTTTCTGATTACTCATTTGCTAAACTCTCTACACTGTGTTGTCTGTGAACAGTTCATAAAATGCTGATCCTCTGGCATGTGTTTATCTTTGGGCTGGACCAGAGAGCTATGCAAACAGTTTATAAAAGAGATTATCTACAGTTACTTGGGGGAATATTTGCCCTCTCTGTTTTATGCAGAGAAGCAATAAGGGCAAGCATATGCTTAGCAAAAAGAAAAACACAAGAAGAAATTGAGATCACCCAGATGGTAAATTATATCAGGTACACAGAATGGTTTCTGGGTTTCTGTGGATTGGTTTTCCCATGAATCCTGAAACAAACAAGCCACTTCAAAACACTGCAAAACTATCAAGCAGAGAAAAGCAGAGGAATAGGGGGCAAATTGTAACTGCTCCAAAATATTTTGGAGATAATAAACATAACTGAAGGCCCTTCAATGAATTCCTGGGCAGAAATGTCCATACAGATCAGGTTAGAGCAGCCTAAAAATTTCTGGTTTTTTCCTCTCTGTTGAAGGGTACTCTTGTCTGAGAGTAACTGCCCATGTGAGTTCTACTACTACATGCAGAACACAATAAATCATTACTGAAAGCAGGAAGAATGTTTGTCTACATCCTTAATCACAGGAGACCATTTGGTGATTCAGTAAAATTCCATAAACATCTAAGAGTTTGGATTTTTCACTTACTGCCACTTGACTATAAGATATTTGGAGAAGGTACTGTATCCAACTCTTTTCTCACTTTTCTATTAGTGCTGAAATGTTCTCTACACCCAAACTCACTCCTCTTAGGCTACATATCAATTCCTGATGAACTAGCAACTATCCCAGTTTGAAAGGCAATCTCAAGCCTAGCTCCTGATATGATGAGCAACTATGGCACCACTGACTGCATAGGTTTGGTGAGAATTCATATGGTGAAGACATCAAGTAAGGCCCATAGGGATTCCTGATACAGAAAAATACTTAAGTGCTCAGTCTTTCTGGGTTGTTGGCAATGAAAAACACACACCACACTATTTTGTTTCTCAGACACCATGGCTCATGGAAAAACTAACTAAAATACTAAACACTTTTTTATGCTTCCTTTCACAGCTTTTCTGTCATAACTGTTGATAAGTTTATTTCTCCAGAAGTTAAGACCTGTCCTATTTCCAGCCTCAGTCAGACAAGTTATTTCAGCTACTCATTAGTCAAGCATTCACTTCATTGACCCGTGTAACTTTTCATCCTGGTCCAACCATATTTATTTTAGCTTCCCAGCCACCATGACATCTCTTTTCATGTAAACTTCTATACTGAGCTTTGAAATTTGAATGTTACCTTTCAGTTCCAAAATTGCAACTCTTTTATTCATAATTGTCTGAATTTCTTTAAAGGTTTTGTTATTTTGTCCTTCACTGTGGTAAGATAGGGCCATACAGTGAAATACTGTCTTATATGCTGCAACAAATATTCTGAAAACCTTTCATACTGTTAGTCTTAGAATCTTTTAAAATATCTACTACGTTCAAAGAGTCCTGGCCTAATTCAAGTACTTTTATTGCCCTATGAAACCACAGATATGCTGATTACTGAAATACACGGTAGATATTCCATGAGGAAATATCATTAATTAGGTCTTTGCTGTCATGCAAAAAGAAATTTGTATTCTGTTGCTTCCCTTTGATCAGCCAGTAAGGATTGACATCTCTACAGTGCTCTTACTAACATTTCATCTAACCAAGAATATTTAAAAGACGATTTTAATAGGAAGAGTACTGTTATCTGAAGAGCAGCCTGATAGGATTTTCAAATCCAGCTGAATCTTCAAAGAATTTGCACTTGAGTCATAAAGCTGTACGTGTCAAAATGGTAAGTAATTTTAATTTGTTTTCTTCCCAGCTGAAAAACTGGATAAGAAGTCATTCAGTTGAAAGATAGGATGCTCCTTTATTAATATTTATTGCAAGAAAAAAATCTGTCACTGAATTTTTAATGTAATGTCTCAATTCAGTTGCTTAGAGCAAAATTTCTTACATGCTTCTGTGACCTTTTAAGTCCAACAGCCATTTTAAAATTCATCTGGTTGCATATAAGCCCATTCCTAAGATAGAGGCAAATATTCTTTTAAATTATTTGGCTCTTTAACCAATGTTGAGAAGGTTTTTCTTCTTATTAACAATTTAGCAATGCAGAAAGTCCAAATAAGAATCAGAGCTCTCGAGGGAGACACGGGGCAGGGAGCACTGAAAGGACACGACAGTCTGTACCTGAGACTGAATTCTGGTTTTCTGATGATTTTGGCTTTTGGATTCTATTGTATTTCATTCACTACTCTCTCTAGGATGTGTTTTAACTGAAGCTCTAGGCAGTGCCCTAAAAGATTTTTCTTTTGCTCAGGTTTTATGATAGGACAAAATGCTAAGCTTACTTTATGAATTTGAAACACACTTGATGTCTCCACAACTCCATATTAATGAAAGGAGCTCTCCCAAGTTTACTGCAAGCATACTCAATGAAAATGTTTCCACCAAAAGTAAACAGCTAACTTGGTCAAACCTTTACTAAAATTTGAGGTATGTCCCTAAGGAAATGAACCATTCAGTCTGTTTAACAGTGAGACAGAGGCTTCTCAAGATTTGCAGAGGAAGACTGAGGCATTCCTCTACACACTGATAGCACAGAGGAGAAAGCAGGGCTGTCAGCTTCCTATGTCTACTTGGGACCCAGTTTGTTTTTGTTCTGAGGTGAAATTTGTATTCCTGGACGGACAGTGGCTCATGTTCAGTGGAAAGAATAAAGGAGACTCTTGCCCAATATATTCTGCAGTATTGTGAACCTGCTGGGGTGTGTCTCCCACACAGCACAGGCAGAGGGAGATTTTCACTCTCCCTCTTCCCTCCAAAAAATGTTAGACCTAGGAAGTGGCAGCACCACAACCAGCAGGGAAGTTCATTATGTTCTGATCATCTCTGGCTTTTCTGGAGGGCATGGGCAGAATATTGATACCTGATCTCATTTACCTGCATCTCATCAATGTTCTGGGCAGGAGACAAGCTCTTTTCTCCTACAGAACTAGCTTTTTGGACCTTGACTTTGTAGTGAAAGCAAGGGACTTAAACTTTCAGCATGAACTGCAAGGTGCCTGATTCTCTGACAGCTGCATCCATCAGAGTAAGCAGGTCTCAGGCAGTGGGACAGGCAGGCAGTTGGTGTCTAGATCCTCCAGTTACTCCTTGTATAGTCAGTGGACTGAGAAATGCTCATTTGAAGGAAAAATGAGATCTCAGATGGACTATCTGCCTACTGGAAGTATTTGCCTTTCTTCATCAATCACAGAAGAATCCTAGGGAGCCCATGCTGCAAACGGCAGTGTTCAAGTGCCTACATTTCAGTAGGAAGAATTCAGCACATTGGTGAATCTTTGAAACTGATTTTTTAAATTATTTTATTTTACATTTTCCTATTTAAAATATGTTTTCTGGATTTTTTCATAATCTATGTCATAAACAAAAAGTTTAACTGGTGGAGAAACTGAGAATCAAGTATATTCCTATTGTAACTTGATTAGCATCAACAGACAAGCCTTAATGCCACATAATTCATCCATAAAATGTTTTCAAGTGTGGTGCCTACACAGCTGCAGTGCCAGATTTCAGCAGTGAATCCCTGGCCAGCACAGAGCAGAGTCACACTTCCTTTCAAGGCCTACAAGGAAGCTTTCCCTATCCTCTGACAATCTACAGATCACATTGAGAATGCTCACAGAGAATTAGTCTAGGAAATTATCTGCTCAGTGTCAGAGAAAGAACAGCCTTTCCTCCTTATAAGAAAGGCTTTGGGTCTGACTTACGCTTTTGCCAGCATTCTGTTTATGGTCAGCTTCAGGTTCTTTGTTAGAAGCAGGATTTGACTCTGTATGCCTAAGACTATGTGTTGCTTCTCTGATGCAAAAATGGCCCCTGAACATCTTTCAAACTCAGTATGCTATAAATGCTGCAAACTTTCAAATGGATGAGATACTTTAACCCCCTTAATTAATTCTGTTACATTAAGAACAATATGCCACTAAAACTGCTTGGAAGATGATAGTGATAAGACAAAATATTTAATGGAGGCTGGTGTGGAAGTACAGTCAGTTGTGGTTGGTACTTGTGGCAATAGCTTTTTCAAGGGAAACAGAGTCCCCTCCACAATTAGTGATTTAACTCACTCTATTTTCTTTATGGACAGAAGGTTTGGAAAGTCCATGTAAAGTAGGAGAGTGTCTTTATGTGTATTTTCATTTTGATATTTACTTCTACAGAAAACTTGGGAAGACACTCTAAGACACCATAAACACTGGTCAGATAATGAATAAATAATAACAGAAACAATAAATAATTACCTTCAAGTGTTTCTCCCTCTCCAGAAAGGGCATCTCCTGCTCCAGAGGCATACAAGGCAGACACAGTCAGTGCATACCTAGTGGCTTGGTCCAAGCCTTTCAGCACTTTTGAGGTAGTGTCACCTTTCACAGTCACTTCCTTCATTTCACCTCCTGCGACTGGAGTGTACGTTATAAAGTAATGCTGCACTTTGCCAGGAGCAGCACTCCAAGACAGCTTCATTGTTGATGTTGTAGCATCAGAAACTCTCAAATTCCTTGGGTTTCCTCGGACTGCGCATGTTAAGAGATGGTGAAAACAAGTTGAGCAAGCTTAATTTCTTGGCTTATCTCTTAGGTTAACACTACATAGGATTTTATGCTAAAAAATAATTCTCTAATAGGCTGGACCAACTCAGCTAGAGTGTACCTTTACTGCAATCAGGACATTCCCATCCCCATCTTCCCTAGGCAAAAATGCACAATAAAGTCCACTTGATTTTTTTTTCCCTGTTAAAGCAGGCTCAGTTCTGGAGCACTTATACATACTAGCACCTCTATATATGCTCAGATCCCACAAAGATCCCTGTTGAAGTCACTGTCTTCAGAATCAAGTCAAAGATGACAAACAAAATGTGAAATTAACATGTTTTGGTTTCCTAAAGGGGTCTTTTTGATGATGACTTTCATGGGTCAATGAAACTTCAGCAATGATCAGGACAGTCATACTATCTGTACTCTCTGGATTTTGTTTAATAAGTCATGATACTTATTAAAGGATCATGCATTTTCACATAAGTTAAATCTACAGTGATAACTTGAGAAAATTAAATGTTTCATTAATTGCTTGCTAAACATTCAGCACAAAGTGCAAACAGAGTCTGAATTTGCTCAAAAGGTATATAAGATATATAGTTTATATCATTAACAATATAAAGAATCATAGGGACAATTAAATTAACATACAAGTAGATTCTTCGCCCAAGTTACCTTGCCATATCAGGTTCAAGATACTGTATTTTAAAATGAAATATTGCAATTTTGATAAAGTCTCATCTAGGCTTGGGTGATGTTATAACTCTCTGTTCATCTAGGATAATACTTACGGACTATATGGTTTATTCTTTCAATATGAATATGTCAACATGCAGCAAGTTTTTCTCATGCTTACTATGTTCATAGCATTGATCATGTACCTTCATCGGTTTTTGCATATCCATTCAATGAATTCCCAGGCCCAGACTGATACTCAGGAACAACAGACACTTCATATCTTGTATCTTGGATCAAATTCTGCAGAGTAGTTGACCTATCATTTGCTGAGACAGTCACTTGTCTCCTTTCTCCTCCGGTAAGTGGTCTATAAACAAGCCTGTACCGTAGGACATTTCCTGGAGCTGGAGTCCAGCCAACTACAAAGCTATCAGTAGTTTCATCTGTAATCCTTAAGTTTCGAGGAGCACCTTTAACTACAAAAAATATACACATGTAAATTGTAAATATTTGCCTTTAGTGAAGCAGTATCTGAAGCAAAACCATGCCAACCATTCTGTTAGCTCATCTAGCTTACCAAAACTGCTTATATTGCCCTCCCATTGCTTTAGGGTACACACACCTTTAGTAATTTCTGAAAATTTAGGGTTATAGTTACATTCAGCAGGGGAACAAAGTTGTCCCCAAAAGTACATTCATCCCAGTTTATACAACTGCTGCTGAAACTTAAGATAGTCTGACTGTGTTTAATGGTAACAGTAGAACTGAACTGTGTAAGGGACATATCTCTGCATAGTGAGGAAACTTCTTAACACAGCAAATGGTATAAGTTTCCTTTCTGTGGCCCTTTGTTTCTGCACCCCTTCCATTTACAGGTGGAAAACAGTAGTTGTCAGATACACCTGACTACACACAGGCAGCTATCCTATTTGCAAGAACCAACAAGGAACAAACGGCCAAAACCCCCACCAAACCAATTCTATTTCTTTGAATTTTTCAAGCAAAAAATATATTCATTGCAATACGAGTTGTTTAAAAAAGGTTTCTGAATTTAGTCTCTAACTCAAAGAAATGGTTTGTTATCCTAGAAAATAGAGAAAAACTGTGATGAATTCTTCGACCTAGCCTGCTTCTCGACAAAAGATACAGCAGCTCAGATGAGCTCAGTGGGCACAGCAAAAAAAGACTTGCCTCTTCCAACAGACATAAAGTCCTACTAGATTTACTCTGCTAGAGTACATAGCATTCTCACTTAGGGAAAAAAGCTCTGTTTTTTTGTTGTTTGCTATCTATATTCCATAAGTATTGTTCTTCAAAGTTAAGAGTGGAGTAATTAATAATCCCAGTTTAAAAAAAGAAACTTGTTTTCTATTAATCAGAAACACAATACTCAACTTCAAATCCTTTAAAAGCCTGAAACCAAAGTTAATTGCCAAGAAAGCCATCTGGCTCAAACTGTTAGCTAGATCTGCATGGAGAGCTGCTGATGTTTACGTGGCTGTAGAAGAACTCTGTCTTCTGAGACGTGCTGGGATATCATCAGATCACAATGTTAATAACTATTTAAGATAGTATCAGTTACAAATGAGTAGACAGATTATTTTTATTACATCTTTTCCTTCTCCTGTCCCTTATGCACACAAGCTACATGTTCCATCAGCCAAGAGCTTGTCTGTTTTCCTAAGGGAAAATTTTGTGAGGCCAAAATATTCTGACTGGTACAGTCATGGAAATGTGCACACTGACAGTGAAACCTGTATCTTCCAAACTTAACATCCAAACTAAGCAATTTTATAAGTGTTTATTTCTATCAGTCTTAAGAGGAAAGAGCAATTAACAAATGTTCATGCTGTTTCTTTTGCTCCCTTGGAACCATTTATGTCACCAAAGGTCACAAATGACAGCATGGAATAATGAAAAAGAGTAGATCAATATTTTTAAAAGCATGATTTAGAGTAGACTGAGTGTTCAACTACTGGAATAGAAAATCAAATCTACAGTCATGCTGTTCTTTTCAATCAGGAGAAATGCATCATGGCAACTCTTATCAAGAAAAAGTAAAGCTACCATGCTTAAATTTACAGCCACAGATCACATAAAACACATGACACCAATGGAAGTTTTGAATTAGTTATTGGATCAGACCAATGAATTTCTGATAAAAAAAAAAAAACAGTTAATCAAAACTCAAGTCCTTTTAAGCTTATTGTATATAGGACAAGATTTCTATTCATGTTATATTGGATGCAGACATAGCAAATTGCATGGGCACACATTTGTCTTTAAATGTATTGAAGTCAGCATGCATTCCTGCATCAGTCCCATAATTCTTAAATAGAGGAGAATAGAACCGAATAGTTCCGTTTGAAAGGATCTACAATGTTCATCTTGTCCAACTTGAATCTATATTGAAAATAATTCATGCCATGGAATTTAATATTGAGAACACACTACTCCATTTGAAAGGAGGCCACTGAAGAGGAGCACAGCAGAGGAACACATTCAACCTCAGAAAATTTAAAGTGCAAACTTAGCAACTTAATGCTTGCATATTATTAGAATTTTAAATCTTTACTGAATGCATTGAGACACAATAATGTTTATTCTCATCCTGCACTGCAGTACAGCTTCTCAGACTTAGCTGGCTGTTCCTTATTTCCCCACTCTCCAGCTAAGCAAATTCTTATTTGAACATATGACTCCCTTGTGTCTGAGAATAATGGGAATCCTACCTTCTAAGGTGGTTTCCTCTCCGTCCAAGGGAGGGCCATCACCATCTTCATATTCAGAAATCACACTGACTGCGTAAGTAGTTTCAGGTAGTAAGTTGGTGAGAACTGAGCTAGTACTTGAAGCTGGTACTGAAACAATGAATTCATCTCCACCAACCGCTACTTTATATTTAATGAGATAGGACAAAACCTCAGATCCAGCCGGAGACCAGCTCACTTTGAAACTCTCTGATGTTATGTCAGAAAAGACCATGTTCTTCGCAGGTACGTAAGCTGTATGGAAACAAAAATGTGCATATGAGGCATACTTGCCAGAATATGTTAAACACAAAATTTCTAAAATAAATAATAAATGTTCCTCAATAATTTGATTTATTCTAATTGAACAGATATTTTGTTGCACGTACACAAGATTTGTTTTCTACACTTGCTTATATCTATCAAATTTTAAGAAGATCATATCTAGGCTGCCTAAAATCATTCAAAGTAGAAGCACCAACTCAGTGTTTTCTAGATCAAATGAAAACAGTCCATCTAAAAAAATATATATATTTATGAAAGCTTAATTTATAATCTGATTATCAAGTTGGGTTCCCTATTTCATATGTCCAATGAACAGCAATAACATTATGTCCGCAATGGAAACTAAAAATTGTTGGGTTTTTTTTCAGATCTAGATTAAAAATAAGACAAAATAAAAACCAGTATTTTTTCAGGAATAAAGTCAAAGAGGGACCAAGGAATTTGACACTAGGCACAAACACAAATCTGACATCCTGGGCTTGTTTTGCTTGGCCTAGTCAGCCTGTCAGTGGGGATCTTAAAACTGTTCAAGCCCTCTAAAACAAAGGCT
>WBNO01026059.1:34514-66279 GCA_013400575.1 Peucedramus taeniatus | reverse complement strand
TCTTGCTTTGCAGCCTATGACACTAAATAAGGTAAGAAAAATAGAGACCGTAGGCATCCAGGCTGAAGGCAAAGCTTTATGATGTTGCTAATAAAAAACACGAGAGAGGGACTGAGAGGCAGGAATAGTTCCTGTTGAAGTCTGAGCTCTCACCTGAAGCTGATGCTCTCTTGGGCTTAGTTAGGGGCTACATTTTTTTGTTAGTCAGAAGTCTGCTAATAATCCAATAGGGTTTTTGGTCTTATCTGTTTGTTTTAAAGGCAAACAGTTTAAACTCTAAACTGATAATTTTCCCTTAAAACATTATTGTATATTTCCTTTGTCAGTAGCAGCAAAATAAATGCTTAGGAAGAGGCCTGGACCTCATGGAAAACCTTTCAAACTGATGAGGTGGTGAATGCCAGAAATGACGCAGCTGATGTCCTTGTCATTGCTTTGAGTCACAATCTGTGATTATAAAACAGCTACTTTGAGCTAAATTATGGAATCATTATTAAATCTGCAAAAGTGTGTTTTAACACCATAGAAGTGAAAATTGAATCCCTAAAATCAATTTGCCATAGCATGATGGAAGTCTTTTAATCACTGCTGTTTTGTCTTCTGTTGGTTGTGCCTAAAATACTATGGCTGAGTGAAGAAATATACAAGCCTTTTTCATGTGATGCCTTTCCAGCTTGGCCCTGGGCTCATGGTTCACTGGCTTTTGTAATTAATCAGTAATACATAGTTTGATTCTTGTAGGTTCCACTGGAATTTATACATGTGCTAAGTATATCACAGGTATATAAAATTTGTTATTGCGGGTCTTTTTATAAATTTAAGAAGTTAACACTCCAAATAGGTGCTAAGTGAGTTTTATCAGAATCTTGTTGGAGGTAACTCCTGCTTGAAAATAGTTCTGAAAATCCTATTAGCACTTACTCATTTCTTTCACACTTACTGTTCAAAATGTGCCCTGTGGGCCCATTGAAAGTCATCTGACCTTATCTGCAGAGTTAGGATGAGAACAGGTGAATAAAGACTGCAAATCTTCAATAATTTTTAATTACAGGTGATAGAGAGATTATTAGAAGCTTTTTTTGAATTCACATTACATTGGAGGACGTAATTTGTCATTATCTTGTTATGCGTCAGTTAATCTCTGGAGGAAAAATGACCTCTGATGTAAGATTAATTGATATTGAGTTTCATACTTTCACCCACTTCTGGCCTGCACCTTTAGAAGCATGGGAGCAGAGGTTAATCTGTGTTACAGGGAGCAACTTGATGATTGGGCCCAGTAAGGATATCCATGGTAACTAGTGTATGCTCTTGCAATGTCTGACATTTATTCATCTAAAGCCATCAAAGCTCTGATAATAGAAAACTAAATGTTAATTTTAAATTCTTTAAATTATGCTGATGCATCATCTTCTAGGAGTGTTTGTGAGGTGTAATTTAATAGTATTTTTTCCACCTACAGATTATACAATAGGTAAATTAAAATTAAAGCGTTGAGTTGAAGATGTCTTTACCATCATTAATGAAATGATTGTGCAGTATACTTTATTTTTTTTTTTTTTTTTTTTTGCATAATGCCGGTGGTACCTAGAGCTTATTTATCAATTTCAGTTTCTATTATTCATAAACTGAGAGAAATGCATAATTGAATAATATATTCTCTAATGCTCTGTTTTCTATTTTCCTGACTTAATCCCTATGAAACCCTATTAATTGTGCCCTCAATGAATATTTATCTCACATTCACTTGATTTTGGCCTTCGTCCTACTTACAAATGTTCCTGTAGTACCATGTGTAAAACCAGGATGTGACAATTGTGGCGCCATATCTTTCACTTAGCTGCCCAGAATTAAAATACCCACTCCACAGCTGCTGGTGTTAGATCTGCATTCTGTAGCAGTGCAAAAGTACACCTGAAGTCAAAAGTGACCAGATCTTCCTGTGAAAGGACTGTGGCAACCTCCTGTCAAGAGTCACAGATACCATTGAGTTAGTGAAAGCTGAGCCTTGAATTGATTCTAACCATTAAATCCTGAATTTCACTACTTGTGAAAATCAGTCTCTTGCTCCTGCTTTCTGTATCTATAGGACCATGAGATTCTGGCTTTAAGATATAAAGAAAGATGAAGTCACAAGAACAGCACCAGTGGAGCTTTAGATTGGATATTAGGAAAAATTTCTTTACCACAAGGGTTGTCAAGCACTGGAGTAGGCTGCCCAGGAAAGCAGTGGAGTCACCATCTCTGGGGGAATATAAAAGACATGTAAATGTGGTGCTTAGGGATGTGGTTTAGGAGATTACAGTTTGACTCAATAATCTTAAGGCTCTTTTCCAACATAAATGATTCTATGAAAAGAAGTCTGAAATAGTGTAACATTCTTTTCTTGGACATTTTTCTTGGTGTCCCATGTTCTTGGAGTCATCTGTGTTCTTCTCATGTGCTGTTTTGGAAGGCTCTTGAGTGTGATAGAGATACATTCATGGAGGAGCTATTATTGAAGGAATGTGGCATTCTGAGGATCTTTGAGTGCTTTTAAAGAACAGCTGGACTGGTGTCACTGTTGTCTAAAACAAGTGCTGCATTCACCAGGATCTTACCTAAGCCTTCCACCATGCACCAGCAGAGGTTATAGGGAATGACATCTCTCGTTTCTGTTGCTGTTAACACACACATTCATTATTTTGTGATGCCAAGTGTAAATGGAACATGTCAAGGCTGAAGTCTAAAAGTTCTTTTTTTGGCTTTGGTTTCTGCAGTATGCACACACAGCATACCTCAATTATGTTACTGCACAAAATCATGTTTAAGATTGCTTCAGTGCTCTTTTTGAACCAGCAATATGAAAGAAATAAAGTACAAAAGACACAATTCGAAGCTGTGAGCTTGCTTGGATGTCTGGCAGGGATGGATGTGAAAAGTTACATGTTTCCATTTCAGTCCAGTGGCCATTGTTACAGTGTGTTTTCCTCTTTTTAGTTTGACTTCTTTCTTTAGTGGCTGTATCATTTATTTTAGGACACTGATTACCGTATGGATTTTGCATTTTTACTTTGTTTTCATCCTTTGATTTTATGTGATCCCCAAATGTAAAGCATCAATGCACAAAAGATGCATAATACTTTGATGAAAACTTAGTGCCAGAACTCTAACTCGTTGTTCTTTGCTCTCTCTCCCTACTCCATCAATGTGCACCTCGTCCAGAGCTAACCCCACTCTTTGGAAAGGAGAGTAGGAGATAGCTAAGATGAGATGCTGCTTAGAGCAATTACGAACTAGCTGCATGCAGGTTCATCGTCAGAAATCCCCCCTGATGGTGAGTTCAATAGGGAGGGCCACCGGCTCTTGGATTTAAGTATGACTGTGCTCTTCATTTGCTCAGGCAGGAGCTCTGTGTTCTTTTTCTCACCCAGCATGGAGGAAAAGTGTTCTTAAACAAGACTCTGAGAGTCCATTGAATTTCAGTTGAGAATGAAGGTGATAAATGCCTTACTTACTTCAATTTTATTGCACAGAAAAATGTTTTATGCTTGAGTTTTCTGGCGTCACTTCCTGTGACTTTTGAGAATAGATAATAACTCGTTCTAGAGCTTATTTAATGCTAATGAAAGTGCTGTATTTTAAAGAACTTTCACATTATCAGGTTGTTCCACAATTGTCTGTTGTAGGGTTGTGTACTTATCTGAAGAGCACTGGCTGCTCTCTACAGGTGTTTGAATTAAATTCTGCATTGTTATGGAGTACTAGTATGTGAAAAGTTGATTATCCAATTTAGAATAATATACCAGGGCTGAGATCTTGGATTTCTTGAATGTGTGGCTTGTCATTGATTTCACTAGGGACGTGAGTTCTTCATTTTGCCATGGGGTATTTGACATAGTTACATTGTTAAAATGAGAAACAAAGTTTGATGTGATTAAAGTAACTTGGAGTACAGAGATCTATGGAAAGATGTCTCTCTCTGTCTTAGGGTGATACAAAGTAGATTTCTATTGTTTCAAGCTAAGCAAGTACTTTTTGTCCAAGTTCTGTAAATACTCTTATTGTGCTTGCTCCAGATTTCCTGTGTCTAGTGATTCTTCTCATCTTCAGTGGTAACTGGTTTAAAAAATGGTATTGTTTTATTGTGCCTGTGTGCATCATCTAAGGAAATGGGCAGACAACATTTGACCAAGACATGGAATTTTTTCTCTTTGTGAATAATTTCATTTCCTTAACTGAAGCACTGGTTTTTTGGGTTTTTTTTGTGTGTGTGTGTGTGGTGTTTTTTTTTTTTTTTTTTTTGTTTGTTTGTTTGGTTGGTTTGTTTGGTTTTGTTTTTCTTGAGGCAGTTAAATCAGCTCCTCAAGAAAGAATGGTACCACTTGTGTAGAATGACATCATTAAAGCGTTCTTCAGGCCTGCCATTTAAATTTGAAAGGAAATCCATTCCTAAAGGAATAAAAAGGGCAGGATTGGTGGCCAAAAAGTCAGGGTGAGTTAGTCACCAGAAAAATCTTTTATTCATGGAATTAATAAATAAGGGAGAAGTGCAAAAGATGTGCTGCTGGGTTTTGTCACAAAAATGAAATAAAAGAAATTGCAAAGTTGGCTTTCTGACAAAATGTCACTTCCAGTTTAAAGGATGGTTTAAAATCGAATACAAAAATTACTAATCAGTTTTGTTCTCTTTTGAGTTTGTTTGTGCCTTCTATGGGTATTTTTAGATCTGAAGGCTTCCTTTATCAAAATATCCATGGAGAGCTCTCTTCCACGCAGAAAGCTTGGCCTACAGAGTCCTATTTATTTGAAGTTGGTCTCCTGCCACTTTCCCTGGCTTGCTGGAGCATACAAGGTACTGGTCATGTCCCAAACAAATAGGAATTTGGGCAGCAGGATCCTTTGGAGGCTCAGACAGCTCTCCCTCTCCCTCTCCTTTACTATTTGTTGTGCCTTTTGGCTTTAGAAATTGAACTGTTAAAAGAGATGTCTGCATTTTAAAATAAACCTCAGTCTTGAACGTGACACTGTATTTTTTGCTTGTTCATTATTTGTCTTTACCTAAAAAGCATCTCTCCAGATACTGTCTATGTTAATCCCTGTGGCCTGACCAAGCTCATTCTGAGTAGCTGAAGAGAGCAAGAGCAAAAGGATCTTTTCTTTCTTTATGGAAACCTATAGAAAAAGCACCAATTTTTTTCTGTTTAAAAAACCCACCCAAGTGTAACCATTAAAGTCAGTAAAGGTTTTGTTATGGGAGTGCTTTCAAAGAAGTTCACTAAGATGGAAGCCTCTGAAGTGTCTGTTTTGGGCTGGGATACACAGGGACTCACGCAGTAAGAACGAACCTTTGCACCCACACACAGCGTGAAATAGGGGTGGTTTGTTCTCTGAGCAGTAAGAACGAACCTTTGCACCCACACACAGCGTGAAATAGGGGTGGTTTGTTCTCTGAATGCATCAGGTGAGCTCTTTGAGACGATCAGAGAACCTCATAGCATTCACTCAAGTGTCCAAACTCTGACTTCTCTTTCATGTGAGACAGGAGTAAGTGCTACTTAATTCCCATCATGTAAAGTGGTTTTCAGGAAGAGAAGAATCACATCTAGACTCTATTCTAAACATGAAAGATCTGTAGGTCCATAGATTTGTACTTGGAAGGAACCTTTAATACTTTTCAGTAACATCCCTGATCCTCTTTATTTTACATTATGCCATAGTACAATTCATGTAATGTTTTTTTCCTGGAATATATATACCGTAAGTTTGTTAGCATAACAGTAGTTACGGAATATTATACATGGTATGCATGATGATATATTGATGTTTATTCTGTCCTTCCAATCCTACCCTAATGATTTGAAATTAGAAAAATAAAGTTTACAATTACAGTTTTCTCCCCTACACAATGGCACCAGCATAGCATATGACCTCCTAACTATTCTGAATTAGCTTCACTTGAATTTAACAATATCATGTCTGCTGTTTTTTAAATACAGCAGGGCAGTGAATCTGCTCTGGTCTGTGCTTGCTGAGTGTCTACCCAGGCTCCAGCCTGTACTCATAATGGCTTGATTTTCTTGTTGTAGCAGTTTGACCATATATAATTACAGTGCCTTCAAAATACTTTGTTCTCATGTTACATGAACAGGACATGAATTAGACCTAAAAATATAATTTAGAATAGCTAGAATCCAAATGCAGTACCACTGTATTTGGTACTGTGTAATTAAGCTATCTTTGTATTCCTGCAGAAAGGATTGTGCTTAGAATGAATTTCTATTATGTTACTGTTACCACCACAGTGGAAGTGAAATGCCGCCTGTGTTATCCACTTCAGTCACAGAATAGATAAGCTGTATTTTAGTGTCGAAATGTTGAATCAGTTTTGTGGTCTGACCTGCTGTAAGAAGGTTCTACCACTGGTACCTTGCTCTGCTAAGTACCACTTAAATGGGTAGGGACTGTCATGTGGCCAGTCCCCAGGTTAGGCCCTACATGTGGCTCCCTTTCAGTTGTGAAAGCAGAGCCAGGAGTTGGACTTCGATGATCCCTATGGGTGCCATCCAGCTTAGGATATTCTATGATTCTGTGACTTTGGATTCTTTGGCTCAAGGAACAGAATCTTACACTCATTCCCCACCAGCTTGCATAAGCTCTGTTTTTGTTTCATACAAACACATGATGTCAAACACTGCAATGGAAACTTAGCAAATATTTTTTGGTTTCTATTTTTCTTCACACTCACTTTTTTTCTCCTTACAGAGACCAGGAAAGATTTGGGTCTGTGGGAAAGTGCACAGTCCTTCGTCTGAATTTCTCTTAGACCTCTTGTGCAATGGCCTTGAAGTCAAGACCTCCCCCCACTTCCTTCTGTCAAGTCCTCCCCTTAACAAGAGTGGAGTGGCTGACTTTGGTTTGGAAAAACTCTCCTAGGCTGGCTGAGGTTCTGAAGCTGCTCCCCTCAAGGTTATATTCATTTTCATATGAAAATGAATATGCCTATGCAGCTCCACCTTCCCCATGCTTCCTACATAAGTTTCTGTGGAAAAAATAGTTTGTTCAAAGGCAATAGAGCTTTCTGAAAGAAATCTCCTTGTGCATGTGGCTGGGTGCCTTTTTAAGTCAATGTCTCTGAATTACTTTCTTGCAAAAAGGCACAGCTTTATCAGCTTTAGATAATTAGACTGTTACGTATTCCCTGAATTTTTAGGTCTTACATGGAGTATGAGACCAAAGGCTGGTAAATAGGACCTGAATTTCCTTCCTTTCTCCTGGTTTTTCTGGAGGCAGCTCACTTCCCCTGCTAACAAATTGATGACTAATCATGTGCTCTTCTTGTTACGTCTTATGAAACTGGTAAATTGGCAAATACTAAAAAAGCACAAGTACCTCCACTGTTCATCCTACCCAAGGGCTACATCCCAGATCTGGTCTTCCTTCACTGGAATTGGAAGACATGAATAGATAGGGAAGTACAGGGTAAGTGTGGGTAGTGGCAGTGTTGCTGTCTGGACTGATATTCATTAACCTTTCCTTCTGTTTACTCCAGCTGCATCAGATGAAAAGCCAAGAAGATTTGTATACCACTGGAGGTTTTGGCACTTCCTTTGTGCTATCTTCTTTCCTCCTTCCATTTTTGGAAAGCTGGTGGTTTGAGAGAATCCTTTGGGGATGAGCTCTGGGTTGGAGAGGTTGTTGACCCAATTGCCAGCTTTTCTTCTGCCTTCCCTGGCACGGTGGGAGAAAAAGCTAGTGGATATTGGTGCATTCAAAATTTAAGGCTTCTTAAAATGCCAGTGAGCAGGCAGTAGCTTTTGACTTTGTTGTGTTCTGAGATTTGGCTTTTGAGCAAATGGTTCATTACAAAGTGTCTCAAATGTCATAATTTTCCATACTCTTAGGCTTATCTTACCACAAGAAATGGCCAAGTGTGTTTTCTTAATGTTTACAAATATTTCTAAGCTACTAACCAAGCCAATTTCTTTTTGTGAGTTAAACCTATGTTTATACTGTAGAGGTGTGAAATAGAGGCAGAACATAGCTGGCCAGTTAATATTCTGTGCCTCAGAGAAAATTTTTGTTTTAATTAAAAATATTACATAAAATATTGATTTTTTTATAAGAAGGCATCTGCAACTTCAGCAACAGTGGAAGTAATGTTATAGCCAACCATAAATGTAGAATGACATTCATTTTGAAAGATCCCCTTCCAGTCAACTTCCACCACTACTGGTTTTCTACAAACTCTGCTTCCACAGTGCTGAAGCAAAGCTCATGATTCTTCCATTGTAAGTCATCCATGCATAATTAGGGTGAAACATCAGTTTAATAAAGTGAATGTAATCACTGAGTTTGAGCTCTATGTCAGCTAGGAAAGTTACTGAGATTCTTTTCCCTAGATTTGCATATAAGAGTCAGTGTTGGAAGAATGTATGTCTGTTTTCAGACTTAGTCCTAATTTCATTAAACTGGGCATCATGCCATATGTTTTCTATTGTTATTTCATACAGAAGATCTAACTCAAGAAATATTCCTGCTGAAATTTTTAGGTTTCACACTTTGAATTCAGAAAAGACTACTCCATTGAAAATAATATTTCAGAATTTAAATTTAGCATATTTGTTAATATAGCTACAAAGTTGAACTTCTTAAACTTCTTGATTGGCATATATCTCACTCACTGTGTTCCCTTGAGTGTGATATGGGCTCAGATGAGTAAAGAAGAACCATTTAAATAATTTTCCTTGAAAATGTGGCTTTGTGTTGCTTTATCACTATTTTGTTAGTGTTATTAATTTGGTGGAAGCAGATGCCAGTAGGGTGCATGGAAGGTGATTGTGCCTGCCTCACCACTCCAGGTTCTCGAATAAAATGCTATTTTTCACAGTAGAGGACAAATAGTAAGAGAGTAGGGTTGAAAATCATAGAGACTTTTCTGCCTTCCAAGTCTACCACTGACCTGCTGGACACGGTCTTTTAATTAGTTAGTATGTGTGAGAAATATTAACAGCTGCTCTGGAAAGCCAGTTTCAAAAACAACTCATACTTCAGTGGAAAATTTTCATAGAAAAATTGTATGTTAGAAGCACATTTTTGGAAGCTGATTCCTGAAATTCCTTGCTAATGTCAATGACAGGTAACTGAAAATGTTCAGGAAAGATTAGCCATCAAATTTAACCAGTTTCATGAAGATCTAGTAATTATTTAACCCTTTAAGTAGTGCAATAGTATATAAATGTTCAGCAAATAAAATAGAAGTGACATTTCATCTGAAATTATCCAGTGAGAATGTTCTCAGGTTTCATCACTCAGCAATTTTACCAGTTCAACTTAGGAGCATTTTTGAAAATGCCATACAATTATTATTAGTATGGAAATGTTCTTAGACATACAAGTTAGTCAAGAGGCAAAAAAGGAAAAGAAAAAAATCCAAACATTAAGGAATTAGAATCAGTAGGGCCTTACTGAGTAAACCATAAAACTGAATGCACATTTACTTCTGCAGAACTGTCATCCTCTGCTGCTAAATGTCTGATTGTCAAATCCAGGTAGGATGGGATGTACAAGGATTAGATGAACTCAGTATGTCTTTTTTTTCCTATCATTGTCTTATGGTTCAGATTTTCAAAATCCAGCATCATTGTTACATTCAAGGTGGCCTTCCCAGCAGCAAGGGAAATGTCATGAAATGACATCAACAAAGTTCAAAGAAGTGCAGAAGCACTTTAAGGAAGGAAAATACTTTGTATATGTCATTCTCTTTTTGTCCAAACAGAAATTAAGTTTTCATTTCAGATTGTTGGTACTTTATGCATTATTTCTCACATTAGTATGTAGTAGTGGAAGCTAACTCAGTCCATTACAATGATTCAGATTCTGTCCAAGGAACAAACATTTTCTGATGGGACTGAGGACTGAAGCATATTAATGCAGTTAAAATCTTCCAGTTACCAAAACAGGCAGAAAAAAAAAAAATGTTACAAGGAATAAAACTAGAAAAGCTAATATTTCTATCAGTGCAAGTAGAGTAAAAAGGCAGGTGGGCTGCAGCTGTATTATCTAGCACTGTGTGCTGTCTGATTCTTGACAGCTGGGGTGCGCAAACACATCAGAGCAGGAGGTGCTTGCTGTCTGGGTTGTGCTGCCTCCCCTAACCTGGCTCACGGTGGCAGGAAGAGGAGATCCTTCAGTCACGCTGTCCACTGAACACAAAAAAGGAGTGAGATTTTTTATGCCTTTGGTCATTGGAAGATCCTCACACCTTTGAGAGGATTAACAGAAAGTGATGATGACACTTGTGGCAAGTTTCAGGAGTATGTTCACCTGACAAGTGGGTAGAGAAAATATGTAACAGCTGGTCTGCAAACATATATTTTCATGTACCACACTTTGCTGTGGCTGCACAGCCCTCCTCCCATCAGATCAGAGCTCTGTCCACTCCAAGGGGTTTAATTACATTTCCTCTCTAAATAATAGTAATTAGTTATGGTTTCCTAGAGCCTCAGAGGAACACAAATTGCGCATTTTTTCTGTGTGTTGTTGCTTATTTTTTCTCTGAGTCTGCTGCACTGAGTAGCTGTTCCTCGTGAAAAGGCTCTTGCAACACATGAGGGAGACAAATGTATTTCATTTATGATTTCAGTCATTTCCATATATGAGAAGATCCTTGGAGATGTCTGTGCATGAAATGAATGCAGCTGCTTAGGTTGTTGCCTAAAATAACAAGCTTACAGAAATTAAATATGCCACTAAGATGCTCTCATTTTCTGCCTGTTCTCGCTGATGCAAACCTCCATCTGTCTGCTCAGCCCTGAACCCTCACTGTCATTTACCACAAATACCTTTCCTTCACCTTCTGCTCTTTCTACATTCTGGCACATCACTATGAAGTGTAGGCTCTCTCTGTGAGGAAACCTTAAACCCTTGCCCCCTCCCACACCAGTCTGTAGCTTAGTTCCCTGCTCTGCCAGTGAGGGTAAAGAACAGAATCCAAGCAGAGAAAGAAGGTAAGTCACCTTGGGCAGCACTGTGGTTCCTGCTTTTACTACATGGGCTATCCCAGAATAAAGCTTAAGATTTCACTCTTTTTCCATATCCAAGATTTTTCCATAGCTTTTAGGGTGAAGTGTGGAAATTCCAAGACTGGTTAATATGAATCACTTGAAGAAAACCCTTCTTTCACCACATTCATGATATATTTTTCAGTGGCATTTCTTGAGAGGTGTAGAAAAATGTAGAAGTGGACCAGTGCAGAAAGTACCAGTATCCGGTTGACTTGAACCATGGCCAGGAGGTTCCTGTTGGCAGATCTAACACAGTTTTCTGAAGTGACCTGAGAATCTGGCCTGTCATTTTTGTGAAGCACTTCATGCCCTGTACTTTTTTGTAAAGCATTCCACTTAGAATACTCAAAGGTTTTCTGAAACCACCCCAAAGACAACAGGAACTCAGACAATGAGTTTCATCTCTGTACTGCTGTCTCCTGTGGTACATTCTTGGGTCAACTGCCTTTAGCCAAGCAAGTACATTATATATCACTAAGTACACGATGGAAAGGATGAAAGATTCTCTTTATGCAGTTGCTCCCCATGAGTTACTCATAGCATGTGGACATGACTGAATTTGCTACTCTGATGAAAGACGGTGCAGTGGGGTAAGGACATAGCAAGGATCCCTTTATTCCTCTGTCTGTCCCTCCCTTCTTGTATGCTCTGCCAGATTTGCTTGGGTGCAAAGCCGTTCTGTCAGAGAGCCACGGAAATGCCAGCAGCTCCATAGCGGATTGAGTGCCGTTGCTATATGCTGTTAATATAACAACCAGAGCCATTATACGGGTGTGTAGTGCAGCAAGTGCTGACAATGTCCCAGTGTTCAGCTGGGAATGTGTACAGGTTTTGTATCTTTGGGAGCTGTAACTTAACTTTTTTTGCACACATCGGCTGCTGGAGAGCAGATGGCACCTTTGGTGAGTCTCAGAGAGGAAGTTCCTTTTGTTCTTTTGCAGAGGTGGCTCCAGTGGTACTAAAACAATGTGTTTGAGTTCCTGTGCTGGATTTTGCCCATGTCTCGTCTCATGCAGCTGGGGATTTGTTGTGATTGAACCTGAAAACTTTTTTCTAGCTCAAAGACTCAAATATTTCGAACTGAAAAATATGTCACTTTCATCTGAGAAAGAACTAAAGCAATCACACAAGTTCACTTTTCTCTGCTAGATACTGAGTACAAGTCATTTGATGCAGATGGGTTTCTCACAATGAGGGACAGTGCTCTAGAGGGCAGGCTTTGCCTGTATTGGGTAGAAGCATTTCCAGCTAAAGACCAAATTCAGTCAGCACAAATAGCATTTTGACTACTTAGCTTTCTTTGTATTTATAAATCAGACAAAATCAATATTTGTTTAAAATTTGAAGGCTTAAATTTGCTGGTGTTATGTGCGAAGTAAAGACAGCATTAAATTAAAGATGCTACATTGATGATGTCATGGTGTCTCATTGAATATGCAAGTCACCTTTTTAATGGTGTGGCCTTTTCCTTCCCATTGGTATTAAGTAGGTTTTGTGTTGAAAATGAGTAAAGATCAGTACTAGAAATTCAGTTATTTTATTGTTTCTTGTTGAACCTGGTGCAGTTTCAAAGAATACAACATTTAAAGAGCACACATTGTTCTTTCATAGAAGCACTTGCAAAAAATTTGTTGGGAGCTCTCTGATGGTCCCATCAGCAGTGGTATTGGTCACTGAGTCTGGTTTCAATTGGTGGTGAAAACTTCTGAGGTGAAATAACATTATCTAATCCCACAAGATCCAGGTTAGTGTTTCTAAAGCTGTACTTACCGAGTGACAGATGGCCAGCAGGATTTAAAAAAGTCTTTAGTTATTGATGTTTGTAATGAAAATATCATTGTGGTCTAAAATCATCCACTACCTCGATTCAGATAGACCATCTTGAAATGGGATATAAAATGATATAACTGCACTGTGCTCAGTGGAGTTGGTACAGTCTGCCTTTACTGAGGAAGTACTCCGATCTGGTGTGGGCATCATCCTGATGTCCAAGACTGTGTGTGAAACAGCAGGTGCAGCAAGTTAAGATAAGAATTGTTTATCATTCTTTTCTCTGATCTTCTCACAGACTTTCCCAGAATGATGCTTGGGAAAGTTTCTGTTGCTCTCTGCAATCAGAGAGCTGCTGCTGCACTCCTCCACCTCTGGTCAGCTTTGCACTAAACTCAGAGGTACTGACATGCCACATTTGCGTCTTGAGCAAGTGAGCCTGGAAAAAGGAGTCTGCAAGAAGGCAAAAAGAGGCTGACTTTATTCAGTGTTTTATGATTCTGTTTAGTTTTATATCTTGTATATGAAAGCTAAGGGGAAAGAAAGCTAAGATAAAATGGACAAGGAAGAGCTCCGAATTGTTGAATAAAATCCTGTCTTTCTTTCCTTTGCTCCTGGGTTGGTCAGTAAGGGTACAGAAATAATCATACTTTGTGGCTGTGTGTTTCAACTGAGTGAAGAGGATGAGATGTGAAAAAAGAAGGTGGGAAACAGTGCAAAATTTAAATATCAGTTTGAAGTGTCTGTCTCCTAATTATGGTGTGTTTGATTTTTTCTTTCTCTCCCTCTCTGTTTTTTTTTCCCCAGACATTTACAATTCACCTTTTATGGTATTCACAATCTTTGGACATGGAGTGAAATGATTAATAGCGTGTACTGATTTTTTAAAATAAGGAGATACAGTAGCATGAAACAGGGAACAGCAGACTTAAATTTTCCATTATGTTTTCACTTCTGGAGAGAGGGCTTGAAAATGACTACTACTATCGGAATGTCAGTGAGCTTCTGAATATTAACAATTTCTTTCAAGCATGAGAAATGCTTTCATTTACATTTTCTTCTCCTGCTAAATTCTTCATTCTCTTAGGAAGAGATGACATTAAAATTTAAAACAAAGTGTCAGAAGAAATAGTTGTCTGTCTGTCTGTACATGATTACCAAATGAACTGTACATTAAAATGGTGGAGCAATGGGCCGTGCAGATAGAAAAAATAATTTTAATGAGATCTGTGAAATTTAGAAAGCCAATTACTATTTTGCCAAGGGAGAATTTTTCACTAAATATGTCCTAGTAAGTTTAAATGCCTAATAATTAATGTTTAACTGGTTCTTAATGGCAGTGAAGTCTAGTGACAGTATGACTTTCACAGGAAAATTAGTCTGATGTTGGCTCTGTGGAACAGGGAGATACATCACTGTTAATATGGTAGCCCATTTATTACCCTGATGTCTTAATTCAGCTGCATTCGAGGGCAGTGAATTGAGAATGTCCTAATCATTTTGGGTAAAAAATTGAATTAGAACTATGTCAACATGGTGGCTGTGCACCGGTCTGAACGTCAGGGAGAAAGGCAAGAGAAGCTGCAGGAAATGGGAGCTATGTGACAGTGCTGGCCCTAACCCTAACCCTCAAGTACGGATACACTTTTCACTTTTTCTGGAGCCATTGCGGGCAAGGGCTACATGAGGCACCTAAAACACTTTCCCCCCAATTCTCTCTGACAGTTCTGTTTAGAGCAAAACTGTGCTAGATTTTTCTCCACGCAACCAGTGTTTTTTGCAATCAAGATTGCTTGTGAACCACTAAATAACAGTCAATGTTTCAGATCTAACTGCAAACTTAAATTTCTGGTTTTTGTCCCAGTCCGGACTGTTCACACCTTTTCAAACAAAATCTCTGTTTCTAATAAGGGGGAGCTTTGTCTCAGAGAGGCTTGAATATCACCAACAGGAACAGGGGAGCAGAGCTGCAAAGTTTTCATCCACCACCTGGATTCAGATAGACCATCTTGCAATGGGACTATAGGAGCAAACAAAACCCAAGGCTGCCCTCCAGGAGCCACGTGTCTTTGGAAAGTATAAGATGCAAACTTAGTGGGCCAAGCAGTGAACTCATATATATGCAAAAATGGTATGTCCAACCAATATGAACTGGTTTCTTTGGTGCGGCAGTAATTTATAGGATAGTTTCTGCCCTCTGTATGATTCCAGTAGTAATTTGGAGAATACAGTGTTTTAAAAATAAAGTGTGAGATAAGCTTGGCTGTTGGAGTATTTTCTTACTTCAGGTATTTCAGCTGATAAACTCTAGCATATTATTTCTGATCTGGCATTCTGGCCTAATCAGAATAATTTTCCACTCCTTACCTGACATCTGTAATTTCCAGTAATTTTTTTTTTCCTGAACGGTTGGGTTATGAGGAGGACCAGAAAGAATCAAACTCTTGATCTCCTCTAGTATGGTTGGAGATCGAGTACTAAAACTTCCAAATAATGATCTCCTTACAAAATCCTTAACCTTGGCATTCCTGTATAACTGAGGACCTCAAAGGGCATTTTGCTCCCATGTACTGTTATCCCAGTAGCTATCAGTGTCCATGGAGACAAGACATCATGACCCTCTTTAGCAGCAGGTTACCCAGCATGGACACTCATGATAGGCACAGGAAAGGAGTAGAAGCCACATCAGGAGAGGAGACTTGAAGACTTCAAGATAATACAGAGATATAAACAGAGCTTTCCTGTCCTTGACTTAGAACTGGAGCCAGTGTGAAAGGGAGTGTTACCAGCATTGCTCTGCTCCTTTATCCAAAGTCAGTTCTGAGCCAAAGGCTCTGAAACCCTTCAAAGGATGTGCAAGTTTTTGGGGAGGGATTTGTGTCTCGTTACTATGACTGCACATTACGCATAGTGTTTTTCTTTTGCTGTCCCATGGGTTTCCAAGTGCTAGAGTTCCTCAAGTTTGAGAAGTAAAACCTGGGTTTTATGTGGAACTTTGTCCCTTAGCAGAAACTAGGACCCTGTGTGTTTCATGTTTCCAGTCTTGATTCTGGTCTCGTCTCAATTTCTTTTAATCACCCTGTGTTCCTGTGGTGTGAAGAGAAAACCCCACACCAAGAGTTTTAGTGCGCGATCTTATTACCATTTTCCCCCAGTTTAGAAATATATATCGTAACTGCATCTGTGCATTAACTGTCAAAAATAGTCAACGATAAGGTTTATTTCAGGTTTCCTCTACTTTTTCCATGTGGGCTCTGGTAGTTAACAGAGTAAGAATGAGTACCTTTCTATAAAATTGAATGTGACTGCAAAAGATAAATTGTTCATGTAAATTATTGTGGAACTCTGTTGAGCACCTTTGATTCAAAGTACTGTGTGTGGATGCTTGAAATATGACTAGTAATTAATTCAGTGAAAGAACAAGTTGAGGATTTCAGTACTACTGATGTAGTGTTCTGGAAAAGATGTTCAGAAGATGAAATTTAACAGTCTGTGAAATCTTCTTTCTTTTAACTTTCAGAAAGGTTGCCCTTAAGCCATTTCTTCTGAGAGAGGTAAAATGGTTTTATATGGAATTAAGATGCACCAGATTTTTCCTTTCAAACATAAAATAAACATAATCCAGCTTCTACCTTGCTGTTCTATTCCCCCCACCCCCATTATAGTATGTGTGTTAGTCTTGGTCTCATGTGAGGTATTTTTTATGTTTAAATAATTTACCTTTTTTCAGTATTGCCAAACAGAAAATGTTGATAATTCAAAAGCCAGTCCTGACTGATGGTAATAGGTCCTACAAATTGAAATTTTACGTAATTTTACAGTGCATTTACTTTCCCTGCCATTTCCCTTGTTACTTTAGAGTATGTTTCTTCTGGCAGGTATAGGTTTTCCACATGTAATTTCTAGTATAAGCTCAAATTCTCATGCAATCTCCTAACTCTTTTACTGGGCCTTTACCATGCTCTTCAGTATACTCAGTATTCTTTTTAAGTGACCAAAGCTTACAATGCTGCCAGTAGTCTACAAAAGTATACTGGCTATCTGGGCCTGCATGCATGTGAAAGTTGTGCTCTCATTAGAGAAATGCAGGTTGTCTTGTTCTGGAAAATTAAAAGAAGAAGTCACAGAAAGAATGGAGGGAAAGCATTTGTTTTCAAATACTTTTAAATATGGAGAGACACGGTGTTGAGGAAGAAACAATTTGTTTACACATTTCTTGGCATAGATCTCTTGCACTTCAGTAGTTGGGAATGAGAAGCAATGGGCACATTCTAATCCAGATACTTTGGGCTTCTTTTCTGTAAGGCAAAATAATGGGCATTGATTGTCTGAAATGATAGCGTGTCTTCTTTACTCTGCCTGAACTGTTCTGTGCATCAGTGTCTTCAGAGAAGGGAATAGTAAGCACTAAAGGGTGGTTTGATCTTATGAGGAAGGTGCTATAAAGATCAGTGACTGCATGCTGAAGTAAAATTCCGAGAATAAATTAGACAAGCATGGTACAGTCTGTCCATGGTAGTGGAGCTGGACTAGGCCCTGGGACAAACGGCGCTGGGTTGGAGGAATTGTTGCTCTGTCCACTGAAGCCCAGTTGCCTTTTCAGAAGCTGAAGCACAGGTGATGAACTCTGCATGAGGCAGCTGCTTGAGTTGGCAGAAGAGCAGTCCTGTGAGCCAGGAAGGCAGTGGATGCAGGTGACCTGTGCGCCTAGTGCTCGGGGGGTGTTGAGTGCAGTGCAGGCAAAACCCTAGTGCTGCCCTCGGCAGCTGTCACACAGGGGCTCTCAGCTTGGGCAGTGCGACAGTGGGCTGTAATTAACAGTGAGATGTGCCCACTAGTTTAGAAAGAAAGGCAAAATTTTTGAAAATCCTATGTAGTGAGATTATATCTTTCACTTAAGACTTTAAGAAATATTGTTCTGTGCAGCTAAAATTAAGTTTTCCTTTAGCCCTGTCATGGACTGTGGCATTGTAGGCTGGAGCTGAGTGCTAGGGTATTCATCCAGCTCTACTGTAGAAGCACTGCAGCAATGGCTTTAGACATGGTAGGCCTGGTATTTTGTCAGTTCTTATTAACAAATACCAGAACAAAAATTGATGAACAGTCTTAATAAAAGGACTGATTGTACAATTTAAATCAAGGCAGCTTTAATAATATACCTAATCCTTAAATGTGCATAATTTGATTTACATATTCACATCACTGTAATTAGAAGTTGGTATTTAAAGGGCACACTTTCCATTTCATGTGCTTTTAATCATTTTTCTCAAGTTTGCTTTTTCAAACTGCAGAGTTAAAGTAAACATATTCATTTGGTTCTTTCCCTCTAGGCATGTAATATTTTTTCATCTGAATGGTAACTGCCTGTGGTAAAAGTTTATTTTGCACTTGAGGTACTCTGTTTTCGTAAGCCTCCTTAGGAGGGCTGCTGCATCAGAGCCCTGAATGCTTTTAGATTATGTAACAACTTAACGTTATATGGAGACTTAAAAAAAAATTTCAGCTAGTTACTAGGATGACATTAATAATTCAGCACATTGAAATGAAAGATTAAAAATCAGACAGGCAATAAGTTAATGCTTGTCTTCTGCTGGCCATACATGTTTGGGTATGAAATGCTTTCTCATCAACTGCCAAAAATGCTATTGGCTATAGTAATGCTGTGGTCCAGCTGCCCTTCTTTCACTCCAGCAGCTGCTGGGGATGTGTTTATCGGTCTTTTTAGAAGCATGAAAAATGGTGTTTGTTTTGCATATGCTACTAGAGAGAGACTGAATTTTCATTTTTAATTTTTCTTTTTGATTCTAGTCTCCTCTTCTGATCTCGAGTCTTTTGATGTCTTCTGAACGAGTTAACCTCTTGTTCCCTGTGTTTAAAAGGATATTGGCCTTTATTGCTATTTCTCTTGCTTCCTTTCTTTTCTCTCTCCTCTTTTTTCCTATCCATTTCTCTTTTTTCCTTGACTTGTTTTTCCTTCTGTTTTCCCTTTTTTATTTTCTCTTATCTCTTTGCCTGTTTCCATTTTTTATTTCTTATCTCTTTTTTCCCTTCCTCTTTTCCACCTTTTTACCTTTTTTCTTTTTTCTCATCACTGTGGTTTCAGTAAGTGGTGCACAGTCTTTGGCCAGGTGGAGACCATGTAGTCTATTGTGGAGACACTGGAAGGTTCTTCTGCATCTTGGCATGAAAGTGGGAGCACAGCCGGTAGCTGACGGATGGAGAACAGGAGGCTGGGGCAGCTGCCACGGCTCTGGTGGTGCGCCAGGTCCTGTGCAAGGCTGTAGGTGGGCAGCCTGCCTAAAGTCACCCTACAGACCCTGGTTCAGAGCTCTACTCCCAGGTCTTGGTAGGGATAATGATTTTTCTTGGTAGACATCATTATTGTGATCCTGAGAGCATGTTGGAGCACTGCAGATCCAACTTCCCCTGCCCTGAACCTATTTATAGTAACATTCATGAGTTCTCTGGCTAAACCCATCCAGAATTCTTGGTTTCATTTCTGTTTCTGTGTGTAAAGTTAAGCAGAGAGCGTGTGATTCAGATTAAATTATTTTTTCTGTTGTCATGTACACTAGGGACTCACCTTTTCCTCTGACACCTTGTTTTGTTGCTGTGTACAGCAAGAAGGTCTTCCCACCAAAGAAGCAGTGACTGCAGGAAAGTGAGATAATAAATTTAGGAAGGACTTGTTATGCTGTGGGAAAACGATGATGTTCCTTAATTGCATTTATTTGTGGTAACAGATAAAAGGCAAGCCTGTAGGATCTCTCAGTGCTCCTGCAGTCCCAGTCTTGCCCCAAACCAGGGTAACAGTTGAGGTAATGGCCATTTCCCTGTCAGATGGGAAGAGAGTGCTGCCAATGTGAATGTAGAGGGAACTACTCTGATTTATTCCATCCAACATATGCTGCCTAAATGCACCAGAATCTGTGATGTTTTTCCAACTTTGCCTTGGCAAAGGGAAGGGTGAGGGCTTTTGGACATGTGGTTGCAAAATTCTGCAGGTCACTAAGTAAGGGTGGGAGTGGTGGGTAAGAAGAGGCGTGCTCTGAGCTGCAGCTTAAAACAGCTTCATGAAAGGGTAATTTCTGGGGGACAGCTTGGCTGTCAATCCTTGAAGAATATGGGGATGAGTTACTACCTACCAAACTGTGCATCTGTAATGCGTCTTCTATGGCTTTTCCCCTTTTGCCTTAGAAGCAGTGAAGAGAAAACAGATTTCATCATTGACTTAATTTCACAGCACACACTGATACTATGTGCTTAGTTTTTCATACATGCTCAGTTGTGAATGCAATATTCTGAAGAATTAACATCAATAATGTTTCAAAAATCAATATTTGTATAATATTTGTATAACACACCAATGGAATTCTGATGAAATGGGACTGGCTGTATAGGTACTTTGGACAGGGACAGTTTAGACTCATCAAATAGCAGCTAAGGTAGAGAATTGCAACTGAAAATTAAACATACTGTGGGAGGTATTATATTTAATAGACATGTGACTGTTTCAACATCACTATTACACTTTAAATGTCTGAAGTAAAGTGTAAAAGAGAGTGATCTATAACATGTTATTGGTAACTCCAGCATCGCGTTTCAGAAATTGCCTAATTCAAGCCATAATGAATTTAATTCTACATCACAGTTGAATAAAAATTTTGATACCTTTAGCAGCCTTCCATTTACAACAGGTTTCCATGGTGGAACAAGCAGAGCACCAACACTCTAACCAGCAGCTGGCTCTTCCACTACTGAGAACTAACTGCATGCACCTGGACCAGTAAACTAGCAAGGAGTTAACACTGGTGCCTTGCCTTACTTGGAATCACTGAGGGTATAGTTACCTAGTTTATTCCTATGGATTTTTGTTACTGCAAAGCATCTTTTAGGTGTTGTTTTACCTGACAGCTTTGGCTGCTGATGGGTGGAAGACTGTGTTCCTTATTCCTCACCACTAGCTTGGTGTCAGACTGATCAGAAAGTGTTTATCACCACTTCAGAGGAAGGCTAAAATGCAAGGACAGGAGATATCAATCATCATCACAAGTCAAATTCATTACAGAGGAGGAACTATTTTAAATAAAGACTTTCTTGCCAAAAGGGTGTTAACAGGTAAAACTGTTCATGTAATTTATTCAGAGAAGTTTTTGATAACTGTCAAGTTATTCAACAGCTTTCTCTCATTATCCTTTACTTTATGTACTTTGACTTGGCAAAGCCCTTAGGAAGATATTTAATCAGAAGTATGCAAATGGTCCTGTTAGCTTCAACAGGAAATCGGCACTTAGGAATAGAAAATCTTAAATATTTTCTAAATGTTGAGACATATTGGTAGTAGTTATATATGATAAGTTATGCAGCCTTTTTTTTTTTTTTTTTTTTTTTTTTTTTTTAGTGCAGTTAGAGAATTTTTCTGCAAGTTTTCAAATATTTCCGAAGCAGGGCTTTCCAAACCATTCTACAGAAGCTGCTACTGGGTGACCTGAAAATGTTTCTGTTTCCATGTTAAACATAATTACTAAGAAGTAAGCAAAGAAAGATTTTTTGATTGAATAGAAATTTTTATTCATCATTAAGTATTTTTTAATTGAATGAGCTAAACCTGATCCTAAAATAACACTTTAAATTAGAAATTGAAGTGCTTCACTTAGAAAATGTCATATATTTTTTTTCTGACATGCCTATTGCACGATGCAAGTTTCAAAGATCCTGGTTTCTCCAAATTGCCTTACAGGGAGAATGAACTGTTTATAAGAAAAAAGAATTTGTCTTTCCTTGATTTTTCATTATTTCTTCAACTGAATTGGTAAAATGTTGCAAATACTTATTAAGTGTCTTTGTTTCCTATCTATCCTGATGAAAAGGGCTATCCTTTAGAGAGGGACATATGAGGCTGACACCCTAACTCTGGTCAATATGAACTTACAGTAACAGGTGACTTGTATTGTGTTTTTCTTTTGCATAAATTGAAGACTTGGCCAAAGATACTAAAGGCTTAAATTCAAATAGCCTATTTTCTCCTTCAGTTTTTGTGCATCTGTGAATGGCCACAGATCTTCAGAAACATGTATCAGGAAAAATATTTTACAGTGGAATTTAGGGGAAATTAGATTATCTGAATCTGGGCCTGGAGTGTCTTTATCTCCATGTTACAAACAAATTAGTTACAACACTCATAATGAAACAGCTTGCCCAAAGGCATGCCATAAGAGATGTGGAGAAGTGAAAAGTAGAAGGGTTGTCCAGGCTTCTTCCTGTTTCCCCCATGCAGGGCTTTACCTGTATTTGTTGCAGCTTGCTGGCAGAATACAAACAGTTCTTGGGATTTGCTTGTGCCTGTTTCTTACCAGAGTACAGCATGTGGGCCTGCAGAACTGCAAGTGCTCCAGTCAGTTCCATTTCAGACATTATAGTGATCACAATTTTGAATGTGAAATTGTGGCAATGTTCTGAAATCACATGTTCCTTGTCTTTCATTGCATCCATTTAGGTTCAGGACGCCTAGAGACAAACGATATTGAAAAAGACCTCCATGACACAGGTCCCTGCTGGCCCTGACTGTACAAGCAGGAAGACACCTAGACAGGTGGAAGGTAAAAAAAGGAAGGTAAGAAAAGCTTCTTTTAATTTTTTAACTGATGTAAAGCCTAATGAGGTGATTTTAATTTATTTGGCTTCTGGCAATGGTATTTAAATGAAGCACATAATTTGTTAAATACTGACTAATATGCTTGAGGCTGTACAGCTAATGTAATTTTTTGCTTCACTGGTAGCCTTGGAGGCATTTGATTTCCCTTAGCCCAGACTTCAACTTCATCTGTAAGCATACCAGCAGGTTTGATCAAGCATTTTTGTTTGTCACATTTGTACAATACAACATTTTAATTTCTTCTTTAGCCTACTGGACCCTTCCAAAGCCCATACTGACTGTCCATCTGCCACTTCAGATGGTAGTCCATGCAGGAATGCCGAGTGAGCCATATTCCTTACTCTGTTCTTGTTCCATTGAACGTCTTGTTGTATGTAATTCTGCTGCTTGGTTTGATTCTCACATGGTGTTCAGATTAGGCAGTGGAGGAGTTTCTGACGACTGTAAAAACCATGTCTAATGGTTTTGTCAAACTGAAGGTTACAAATTTTAGTACCTTACTACAACTTTCATTGCAAGTACTTAAATTCATCCTGAACCTCTGAATTTTCCTCATCGTTTTTGGCCTTGAGCCTGTATTTTGTTAGACAGGGCAGGCAGCATGGAGTCCTCTGGAAGCATCACAAGCTACATGCACACACCCTTACAACCTTGCTCATGAAAGAGCTTGGGGTATTTGTATACATAATGGGTCCTATACATAATTTATTATTTCAGTGTATTTCACAAAGGTTGTGCAGTTATTCTGGGGGAGGAAATAGAGGGAGTATTGCTGGGTTATTTTCCAGACAGAATGAGGTATGAAACTCCAGGGAGCTATTTTAACTGTATGATAAACATAAAACTGGACTAAGAGGTACTTTGAATTAGATTTTATTTTGGTGAAAATTCTTTTGATATCAAGCCACATAAATATTGGGAACTTCATAATGACTCTAGTTGCAGAGATTTTGATAGCCATTTTAAAATCAAAGTAAATTGCTATTAGAAAGAAAAATTAAATGTCTTCCAGCTATGAAACTGTGAAATGAACATGATTTGTGGTGCTATTGGGAATGGCTGTTGCACAGCAAAACCAGTCTTAAAAGAGGAAAGAAATCTTGATTGTAATAACTGTGTTTGTAAAACAAGAAAGACAGCACAAAATTTTCAAGTAATATGCAGCGTTAATAAAATGTTCTTGCAGGAACATTTTGCCAGGAAAAAAGGGAAATACTCTTTCATTCCAGATAGAGAGAGGAAAAGCACTACTTGACTCGCAAATCATCTGGAAGAACATTTATGTTGTCTGTCAAATATGTGTAAATTAAACCATATTTTAAATATTTTCATGGGTCCTGCCAGATAGAACATGTCTCAAGGGCAATCCAAGGAAGGAGAACATTTGATAAGCCACATGTAGCTCTGGGCAAAGCTCTGTGCATTCCCACACAGCTGTGATGCCAGTGAGCTCTGTACCATGCCACACATTTTCTCCTTCTCCTTAAGCTCTGAATCGAATCCTTTTGAAATCAGTAGAGCTCTATCTATAGACTTCAAATTTCAAGGACTGTGGAGAAAGTGCAGGTCAGGAAGTACTGATTTGAGCTTCATTTCCTTTAGTTTTCTTTTTCCCTTAGTTTCCTTGATTTCAGAAAGGAACATAATTGTATTGCATCAGTTCTCAAACAGTCCTGGGCCATGAGCCACCAGAGCCTGGCACCATGTCATTGGGCATGTCAGAACAGGGAGAAGCACAGTTATTCTTCTCCTGGCTCCTTTAGTGTCTGGCTCCTTGCGCCAGAGCTTTTTTTCCTTTCTCATGACATAGTGCAATAAAAGAAAGTATCTGGCATCTTAATAATATTAGTTTTATGGTATTCTAGTTTTCAGCTGTGAGATGAACATCAGATGCTTATATGGTAAGCATATGTGATCTCCCTACCCGCACACAATGTGTGTGTGTGCATATAAATTTATACTTTACCACTGCTGCTGCACAATTTTTCAGATTTTAGAAATTACCATGAGTGGGTATTTATGGGAGAAAAGGAGAAACAGATGATGTCCCCATCTTGCTACAGGGATAACACTGTAGCTTAGCTTTTGTCATCTAATGGAAGGACAAAGTACTTCCTGGAAATCTGAAAACTTGATGAAATCTAGATCAATTTTGGAGGCAAAGTAATCAATTTAATTTTTTTCCCTCTGCAAGCAATTTTTTTTCCCCCAGAAAGGCCCAGACAAATCTATGGCCATTTGAAAACCAGGGACCAAATATTATACGCTTTTCTCTCTCTGCTGCTGTGCTTCCTTGTGTCCCTTCCCTTCCCTTCCCTTCCCTTCCCTTTTTTTCCAAGCAATTTCACAGTTAGTATTTAATATATTTTTGAGATAAGCAGTATTGCTGAAAAGATAACTCCCTCCCTTTCTTCACCCGGAAGAAAGAGCAACAAAAGCCTGTCTTATACAAAGTAATTAAAGCCTCTCATATACAGTGGATGTAGTCTGAAGTTGGAAAGAAGATAAACCAGGGAAATTTCAAGTTAATCCTATATACACCATTGCTTGTGGGCGATCTTCCATGCTTTCTGCTACTCTCTGTGCTGTGTCCCAATATTTGAGCCCTTTTCCCTGGTCAGAGGAGAGCTCTGGGTTCTTGTGCAGTCCAGCACTAGCACTGACAACCTATGAAGGTGCCCAGGCAGATGTTGATGTGGGAGAGGGCTGCTGGGGTCCCTTGGTTACAGCTGGTTAGACCTGATGAATCTAAAATTTATACTGGGTTTAGGTAGGTAAGAAGAGTAGGAGATGTGCTTATGTCTGGTGTGTGACCACTGGTGGGTTTTATTAACCATGAACTTCCCAAAAGGTTTTATACATTTTGCCAAAGTGGAAAAGAGAGAAAGCAAACAGTGTTCAGCTGAACAGTGAAAGAAGCTGAGCTGGAAAAAACAAACAACTACCTGTTGGAAGTTTACCCAACTCATGGCTGATAGCTCAGTAATTCTACGTTTCCATGGTGGCAGACTACTGAGAAAAAATGGGAACTGGCATTTTCCACACCTATGGTTCTATAGATCCTTGAAATAGAGGAGTTTGCTCACAAATTGCATTTTGAGCTAGAGACTCGGAAAGTTGGAAAATAGATCATCTATCCATGGAACTTGCTGTTCCTGCCCAGAGATCTGGAAGGGATAAAGTAGGGCTGCTGTACGAGCTTTGTGCCAGAGGAGTTTTACTCTGAGGACTTACCTAACAGGAACATGGCAGTTTTGTACACCAGGTTCTTTGCACTTAAGCGATATTCATTGTGGCTCCCGCTTAAATGTCTAGATAGTGAGATTCTGGAAACAGTAGCAAAAAATAATATTTTTTTACACATCTTAGTGGTAAGAGGACACTGAACAAGTCATATAAACAGATGCATTTGCTTTTTAGCTGGTATGAGCAAAGCAAAAATAATACTTTCAAATACATTGTGTTGAGATCTCACTGGGGAAAACAAGAAAAAGAATCATCAATTAAGCAGGGAAGAAAGCAAGTATATAGAATCCTTAGGTACATTTAATTTCATGAGCAGGTTTATATTCTTCTGCAGAACTGTAATGCGAAGGTTTTTTAAGCATCTATATCAGAAGACACCGGCCTGGAGTAATAATGTGATTGATAAGACAAAAGAAAGCTCAAAAAGGACCGATATTCTCACTTTTCAGAACGAAAATTTTTATGTTAATATTCTTAGTAGGACAGGCCAGAAATAAGTACACAAAATACATGGATCTGATTCTGCTGCCTGCATCTGGTGTTCCTACTTGTACCTGCTGAGAGCAGCTTCCAGTAAGTACCATCACATTCTACTCCTATACTCAGAGTTGGTCTTCAATTAACATGTGAGTAAAGCTTATAAAGCAGTGTGCTGTGAGGAGGAGAAAATACAGTGATTATTTAATGCAAATTAACTATCCTAATTCAGAGTCTTAGTGTAATAGCCACAGTGAGACTGAGGGGTCCTTACACCTGCTTGTAAAAGGCCATCCTCTGCCTTTCTACTTAGTGATTTCAGTGCAGCTGCCTCTCTCCTCATTCCCAGGAGAGAGTAGGTGAATCAGTCAGCTGCCTGGAGTGCTCAGTCAGACTCTTCAGAGGAAATTCTCTGTAGCATTATGCAAATGATTCCCTACACCATTAGGTAGTGACTGAGATAGGAGTGATACCAGGAGCCCATCTGTCCCTTAGCATCCCTCTGCCTCCCCTTCACATGCTTTAGCTGCAGCTAGCCCCATTGGCATGTGCATACCCACCCCTCTCTGAATGCCAGCTCCCAGCAGGCATCTCACATCTTCCTGGGATTAAAACATTTAAAGAGTGTCATTGTTATTAGCTGAGAGGCAGAATTTTACATCTGGACTGCGTGTACACCTATATATTAAATTTTTTTTTTTTTTTTTTAAATATATATATATGTGTGTGTGTGTGTGTGTGTGTGTTCAATTTGGACTACCTTTTATAACATCCCATTAAGCTCTCTGCCGATAGATAGTTTAGGACTTGGGTATGATAAAATAAAGACAAGTGTAGCATTCTGAATTTAAATAGAAACTTCTGCATAAATGTGTAGAATCTGCCTCATGAGTTGCATGTAGAAGTGCATATCATTTAGTTAGTAAAACAGTGTCTTTTTAATGTCAATTTTCACTGTTGGTCCATTATGGCAGGAGCAACAGCAATCAAAGAGAGTTTAATCTCAGTAAGGGCTTACTTCTTCCCCTGGCCAATGGAGTCCACTATCCTCTACATGCATTCCCTTATTCTGGCCTTCCCTGCTTGCCCTTACATTTGTGTCTGCTAGAACAGGAGCCAAAATGCTATTGAGATTAATCAACCAAATCTTCTTTAATCTACTTTTTTAAACAGCCATCATGTAAAAGTGTTTGTAACTGTCAACTCTCCTCTCAAACAACATAATGCAATTTGGTTTCATCCTCTTAGCTGATTTGGGCTGTCATAAATGCTAAGCCTTTCAGTAAATCAACTAATATTTAACACTTTATCTTACTATCTGCAAGCAAAAGGTCTTGCTTTTACTTTAATGTCAATATATTTGGTTTATACAGGTCTTTTAAATCATTCAAATCAAGAGGCTTAATAAGCCTCTTGGAAAGAAATAATAATAATAAAACAAACACAGTTTTCATTGATGGAGATTACCAGCTATTTTCAATGAAAATTATGAAACAATGAAGAGCTACGAAAAATGTAAACCAAAACAATTACCTAATTTTCAGTGTGCATATGAAATTATACCAGCAGGTTTGTAGATGAAGCAAACAAAACTGCCATTTTCTGCTCATATAGAGTTATGTGGATATTGCAATTTACCTTTCATTATTTTAGCAGGGGCTGAATCAGAGCCATCTGCAGTTCTACTGTAAAAGCATGAGAGATTATAAGAGCTCTGTATTCACATCCTTTTGATACAATAATGAAATTCTGATAGAAAAAAAATAAGAAAAAAGGAATGATTCTGAGAGAAAAGAGAAATTCTTAGGGAATTTGGTTAACACTTGGATAAGCAATTTTGAATTCTGGATTTTCAGTAATATGTAAAACCCCTCAGAACTTGAGAAAGCCCATTTAATGTGAGGCTTTTGTTCAAAAGGTTTGAGAAAAAAACACCCCAAAACAAATTGTATGTGTCTGCAATAGAAGAGAAGGAAATGGAAGGATGATTTATCTCAACTGAAACAAAGATTATGCAACAGCATTGATTAGTTCCCTAAAGAATTCCTGTCATTTTCCTTGCACTGTGCATATAAATAGCCAAAGGAGCATGAATGAAGTTATATATCTGTGCACTTCAAATGCAGTTGTGCCATTCAGTTGAGCCTGACAGTTTAATTTTAATTCCCAGATTGTGGCATTTTATATTTGGGAAAGAAAATATAATTCTGAGCATGAGCTTTTTGAAAACAGTTTTCTTTGTTTTTCACTTTTTATTATTACTAATTTATTTTTAGAGATAAAAATAAGGAGTTTTCTAAATTTGAAGAACATAAGAAGTATACCCCCATAGCAGAGGTGTGAGCCGTTACAAAATGTCTCATGTGACAGAGTCCAGGGCACAATGTTCAGCCAGTGCCTTATTGCTGGGCCTTTGGCACCTGGTGAGACCAAATAGTCAAAGCATTCTCCCTATGGGCTGGCAGCTCAGCCAAGGGCATCACAGCTTCTGTTCAGGCCCTGCAGTGGCAGCCTGGGGGTGAAGAGGGACAGTGAGGTGCTTAAGGCTGCCCCTCAGAGATGCCAGGGTAAGCTGGAGCTTTACTGAAGTTCTGCAGCTGTTACATGTAGGAAGAATGCCTTTCTGAAACAATGACTCCCCTCATAGTTTAAATCCAGAGATAATAAATGGCACACAGAAGGAATTAGTGTCCTATATACCACAGCTGGTTCTCACAGCAACAGGCAGTGTTGTGACAGCATTTCTCAAGAGCAAGTTGAGGGGTAGAATAACAGGTAAAATGAGAATCCTGCATAATCAGAGGTATTTACAGAAGCTAGCAGGATTCATTGGTAGGCTTTCTTCTGTGTAGGATATGATAAAATGGTGTTTTTAAATCAGCAAAATATCCTCATGTAATAAATGTCCACCCTTTTTTCCTCCTGTAGGTCAGCTCTGTTATTCAGGATGATGTCAAACAACACACCTGCCAAAATTTATTCTAGAATATAGGGAATTTCCATGACATGCACCTAGTTTAACTGGGAATAATTCAGAAGTGATGATGTTCCAGCACATTCCTGTGTGTGGGGAGCTTTTTGTCATTTTCTGTTTTAATGCAGATGCTAGCAGAGCACAGACCAGGAGATAAGTGTTTTAAATAGGGCATCCAATAGGTCTGAACGAAAGCCTTCCATAAATATTCAAGCAAATGCTGCTTCCCTTGAAGCCTGAGGTTAAATCTGGCAAACCCTGTAGCTTCAAGAGAACTGTACAGTAGAGCTCAGTATGAATCTTGTGATTTTAAGCCTTCAAATCATCTATTGCTATTACGTAAAATCTTCAAATCATTTAAAGGAGTATTTAAATATTAAGGCGTAATATTTGGTTAAGAAAATATGATTGAATTGCTGATATTGTTCCATATTTTGCTATGCCAAAAGAGAAAAAGAAATGGTTTAAGAGAGAAATGCAGAACAGAGAAAGAAGAAGAAACAAGAGTGGCACACCAGAACTGCAAATATTTAAATGGGTACAGAAAAAACCTAAAAGGATTTACTTGTTATTCTTTTCAGCAAAGATGATTTACCTTGTTTGTTAGAAAAAAATTTCAAACTGCAAATTTCTAAATCATCTAAAATTCACAGTTGTTCCATTCCGATTACAAAGAGAGAGGAGAGTGGAGAGAAATATCTGCCAAGAGCAGTATCTGTTTGCATGATCTCCTTGTCTATAGTTCTCCAGTTGTGGGGTTTTCCTTGGAAGGAAGTGGTGTTACTGATCAGGTGAATATTCAGCTAGAATGAAGGGGTTCACATAGTCTCTAATTCATCTGTCATCTATATTTTTATCCTTGCTATTATTTAGTTTACTCAGTGGGAGAGCTACACCATTATTTTCTGTTGCTCTGTAAATATAGATGAGAAGGAGTTCTGTTGATACATTTAAATAAGGTAAGCAGCAGAAGAAATTCATCTCGGAGTACATTGCCACATCAAACAGCTAAATCAGACTGTTTTAATGAAATATGTCTGAACTGATGCAGCTTCTTGCTGCTCTTCTGGAAATTGCAAAAAAAATAGTTGAGGGGAAAAAATAAAGGGTGAAGAGAAAATAATCACAGTATTCAGTCTGAGGAACTGTTTACAGTATTTGAGCTCAAATTCTTTCAAAGTAGAGATCATTGAGACTACACCTGTGGGTTTTTTAACTTTAGTAATAAATAATCTCTGGATGTGCCAGTCAAGACAAGGACTTGTAGGAATTGTCATGTTAATATAAGGTCTCATCTTGCAAAGAGCTGTGTGTGCTGGACCTCGCTTACGTACAAACATCACCTGGGTATACGCATATAGTAGATCTCGGGCCAGACCTGAGCAGCATTTGCTGTAAAGCAGAGTATTTATTGCTGGGGATGGTCAGATGGGGAGGTGATATTCAGTCCTGATTCACAGAAGTCTTCTCTCATATATATTGAGTGAAAACCTAATGATATTCTCTATTTCAAAAAACCCTAACAAATCAGCAAGTCTAACAGTTTCTATCATGAGCATTTTATTCATAAAATACTGATGTGTAGGACTCTATAAATTAGTTTGACTTGACTATTTAAAAAAAATACAGAAAATGTTTTTCTTTTTGACAATGAAAATGGGAGAAGCAAGTGTATACACTGAGAATGCTGAGGAATTAGTTAAATGAAATGTGTTATGGACATTTTGTTTGAAAATTGGTATGTCCTCTCTTTGAGAAGGAGAGATCTTTCCGGGCTTTCTCTGTTAGGGATACCTAGGTCCTTCCTGGCAGCATATTCATCAACAGAGACTCCAAGGGGACCTAGATTGTTACCAGAAGTGCAGTGCTGCCATTGCAAGTAATATGTCATCATAGCTGAAATCATGACTTGTCTGCGTGGAAACCCCAGTTTTCTTAACTGACTTAAGAAAGTGGGACATCTCTCTTTTCATGCTTTTTGTTGAAGGAGGTTGAATCATAAACCTTTAAAAGATGTATGGATTTGTTTTTTTAATTTTAAATTTAAATTTAATTTAAAAATTAATTTAAATTTAAATTTAATTTTAAATTTTTACCTCGTAAAGTTATGCTGCAGGCATGTTTTGCAATTGAACTTGCTTCCTGTATTTGAGTAGTGTTATGTTTGTTAATTCATAACCATTCACAGAAGCTTCTGAGAAATATTTTCATGTTTGTATGTAATACCATGGTACAAATGCGAATTGCTTTCCTAAACAAAAAGTCTGACAGGCATTGCTGTTAAATATTTGGTGCTGACAGATCAGTAAAACATTAATGGTTTGCAGCTCACATCTTGTAGTGTGTTTTCCTTTTAATAGTTTACTCCTGTTTTTCTCCTATGCTGTTGGTTTAGCCTGAGTTATACCCTCCTACTGAGTTGCCTGACATACCCAAAGACCTGCCTCTTGTGGTAGCATGTTCTTTACCCTTCCCCTAACATACTGTCAGTCTTTCCTTGAGCCAACCTCCTGCTTGGAATTCCCCTTCAGAAATCCCCTAAAACTCCAGGCCCCATTAGTCCATGCGACCCAAATTCCTGATTCCTGCCCCTTCCCC
>WBNO01026059.1:0-34496 GCA_013400575.1 Peucedramus taeniatus | reverse complement strand
CCCCCCCCAATTCCCTCATTGGACGATGCTTTTGTAAACCCTACCTGTTACTCCTTCCAAAGATATCCCCTATTGGTTAAAAATTTGTACCCTCCCTTTGAACTTCCCGCATTTTTAAGGTGCGGCACTCCTGTTTCTTTCATCTTTTGCTGCCAAATTCTGTTGCCTCTGCTGAGGCAACCTGGTTCGGGAACGGCATGGCAGCCACCTCAGACTGCTCGGGCCAGTCACTCACAGACACCAATGTGGTGGACGGTAAAATGGCGTTTATTTCTGAGTTGCGCAGCATTGTATAGTCTGGGGCTACATCATTTCCGTCTGCTTGCGTAGCAAACTATAGGGAGGGGGATCCTATCTTTCCGTACAGCACGTAATCTTCCGACCGCCTGTCCCTATCTTCCCACAAAATTCCCCAGAGTAATAAACTCTCTTTTACCCTATGCAAAAGGCCCCCCCTTGTCCTTGCCTCCTCAGAGCACAGAGTGACAGCCAAAAAGGCCGTAGAGTAATTGTTCTAGCCGCACCTTGGATCGTTCTGCTCTCCGAGTGCAACCCACTCAAGGCGCTGGCTGTAGTGGTGAAGCCAGTGTAGCTCTGGCCAATGCGTCACTCACATCTATTGATGACAAATTGGCTACAGTAAAAAAATTTTGAGAACAGACTCTGAAGTAACTAAGGAAAAATAGCAAGTAAGAAAAGCCCAATCTAGTAAGATAACCCTTTCCAGCAGTCATATCACAAGGACAACTTTTATGTCCTTCTGTTGTAGTATTTATTTTGTGCCACTTAGATTATTCATCGTTCGTTCTTTTAGAGGGTAAAATCTCTCTGAGGCTGGAAGATGAATTATTAATTACCAAATTGTTCAAATAAAGCAGCAACAAACAGAACAGGAAATAAGCTTGAGGCATTACAAAATATCTTCTGTTCACTTTTTACTATAGTAATGTGGCTAAAATGATTTACAATGATACAATACCACCATTGTCCATGACGTACAATAAGCACAATGTGTGAGGCTGTACTCAGGTTTTACTGATGTGCATCTAGCTTGCTGCTGAGGAAAAGGGTATTTTTACAGTCAGATAATAATTGATGGAATAGATTATTCACACTTCTTAGGATTGGTGTGTGTGGGAAGATAATTTCAGAGAACTTTAGAAGGAAGTGATAGTTATAACATCAATGTCTATCTATTTTTGTCCTACTTACAGCTCTTCCAAGTGTTTCTGTGAGGGAGCCAGGTTGTTTGAGGGCATGTGAGCCTTTTGTGAGGGTGTGTGTTATTCTGTGTTATCTGGATCCTGCAAAAAGATTCTTGTTGAACCTTCTGACATATGATTAGATCATTTTGGTTCTGTTAGGCCAATTAGAATGTACACTGAGGGATTTTTAAAGGGCTTTTCAAAATGCTTTGACCTGGGAAATTATTGTGGTGTGTACTGACAGTAAATACCCAAATAGATATTTTCATATGATATACTTTATGCATGGAAGATGGTTTCAATAAAGACAGTCAATGAAACCTGGTATTGGTCTTGTGTTTAGCTTGTTGAACACTTTGAGGTATTCAGGTTCCCTTCAGACCATAGTAGCGCTCTCTTAAATTCTATGCCCATAGCTCATATCTATTAAATGAAATGTGAAATGCACTTAAGACACCACACCAAAGTTTATTGCCTCTTTTATAACAGCCACACTTCTATGTACTAAAGGAATTGATTCTCTTGTCTGGATTAATACTGTTCTACTTTATAGAAAAACAGAGAAAATTATCTATTCAGAGAAGCAAAGCAGTCTTAGAGGAAAATTCACCTTCAGATAAGTAAATACATAGTCTGTGAAGATATTTTAAGTGCTTAAGTGGAACAAAAATACCCAATTCACAAGAAAATGAAAACCTGTGGAAAATATTTGAAGGCAGAGAGAACATTAAAAATAAAAATGGAAATGTTGATTTTGTATGATACAAGTGTACCAAGATTTGCAAAGGCAAATCAACCAAGGCTAATAACAACCCTTTCCATGCAATTAATTTGCGAGTTCAGCTCAAGACTGGGCACTGCTTGATGCAAAGTTTGCTGGGATTATCATTAAATAATTTTTCTTCACTTAAAGAACATGATTATTTTCTTATGAGTATGAGGAAAAAAAGCGGATTTTCCGTTTCTGAATGACAGTATATACGCTCTGATACATATTCGAGTCTGCACTTTTAAACACTTTAAAGATAAACTGGGTTGTTTGGAAGGTTTCAGAAAACTGAATGAATACATTTATAGCTAGTTGAATTCTAGCTGCTTATAAAAGGAGTAAAGAATATGATTTGAAACTGATTTATTTTACAGAGATATCAAGACATTTATGGCAGATAAAATGACTACTTCAGATAATAAAGCAGTGCTAGATAAAATGTGTTGAAAAACATGCTTATAGCATAAACTTTCAATTGACAATATTTTTTGAGAACTTTTAGAAGTCTTTGTGAGTGAGTAAAGAAATATGAACATTTACAGGAGGAATTAAAAAATCTACAGCTGCATAAAAAGACGAAATATTAACAGACACAAAGGAGTCCTTAAAAGTGAAGTAGTGAAATAAAATGGTCAAATGTAGGATCATGGTGTGCTTTTGCAAATTGTGCAAGGAGGACCACTACTACAATATAGCCCAACAAGACTAAAGCAAAGTAGAGCAATGAAGGTGGAAGATCTGTACCGAAAGTGCTAGATTTTTTTAAGGTGGAAAGATTTTTTTTAATTTAAGAAGTCCCATACAGAAAATAAAGCTGTATGTGTCCCTGAAACATTTTTAATAGATATTTTCAAATCCAAGAGATCTTTCAAAGTATGAAGGAACATGTAGGAAAAAACACAGATACTTTGGAAAGTTTGCAGAAGTTAAGAATCAAAGTCATGAAACTTATGAAGTGCTGCTGTAATTCATGAATGATAACTCAGCTGCTTGTACGTGATTAACTCCTGAACAATACCAGAGTGATCCAGATGTGTAAATGAAGATGATTTGAGGAGCATGAATGACCTTTCTGTTGAGTAGGTCAGTGAGCAACTGAGTTTAGATTGGCAGCCTGCTCGGTTTTCCTGTGTCATGAAATGCCAGAGTACTAATGTGATGGATAGAGTCTAAAGTGCTTTATGGTACTTTGTAAGGTCACTCAGCCTTGACATGCAGAGGGTAGGTATACATAGAATAACTTCCCCATTTAAGATATTACTTAGTTTCTATTGCTTCTCAAGGCGAACTGTGAAACCTAATCAAGTATATTTTTCAGGTAGCCTTACTCTGCTATCTAGACCAGATTTAAGCAACAGTGAAAGGAAAAATTCTATGTATTTTAACAATGACATGGCAGCAGGTTTAGCTAGACCAGCTCTTTTTAGCCTTTCTCAAGAATACCTTTTCAAAAAGGGCATCTGCTCCTACAGACTTCAGAGCATCATTTGTAATTCTCAGATAGGGAGTTTACTGTGTTTTTCTCCAGAAGAACCTTTGTGTTGTAGTTTTCTGTAAAAAACTTTTCTCTAGAAGCTGAATCCAGGCAAATGAATAAGCTGTTATCAAATGTTGTCCTCAAAAGACTGTGTTAGTTATTTGTACAGAGGTAGCATGCAGGGAAGAGAGCTAAAAGCAAACAGGGACACACCTTCCTTCAAGCCTCAGTCTTTGTATTTCCCTTTCAGGTCTGTCAGGTCTAACTGATTACAAACACTCTCATCTCTGAGTAAGCAATGATTCGCTTTGTTTCCTCAAAGTCTTCTTTCTTGATCTCAAAGATAAGGTTTTCTTTTAGTCTAATGTTCTCTATATATTATGGAGATACACAGACCTTCCTACCACTAAATCCTTTTCTCCAGGACCAAGGGCTTTGAACACCTTGGGCGGAGGAACAGCTTCAAAGGTGTGGGTAATATGATGGAGTTTTTATTTTGAAAGGCATTTCCTGCCTTTTTGTGTATTTTCAGAGAGCTGATGCAGATTCCTAAATTCCTTTGATCCCTCTGAGCAAAAAAATCATAATCAAATTAAAAAAAATAGATTCTACTTGTGAAATATAATGGGCATTTCTTGTGATCCTTGCAGAAATGTGTTAAAAATACAGAGATTTTTTTTTTGTTGGTTTGCTTGTTTTGTTTGTTTTTGTTGTGATTTTTTGTTTTGTTTGCTTGGTTTGGTTTTTTAAATGCTACTTTCTTCTTTTTCCTTGCTGGCACACTGTATTTCTTTTGATAAATCTGTATAGCCTAGCACAGATGCTAGCAGATTTTCTTGTGCTTTCTCTTCCGTATTAATGGAAAAGCCTTATATTGATTTAAAGATCTGTCAGTGGAGGGAAACAGAGTTCTATCTCAAGAAAGAACCACCTAGAACATAAATCATTACTATGTGTCCTGTGCTCAACCATGCCAAAACACTGAGCAATAGCAGGACTACAAAACACATCAAATAAAGTTCAGGATATTCCAAAATAAAACCAGAAAAGCATCCACCACCAGTGGTGTCATGTTTAGATGCTCACTTTGGTACTTCTGAAAGCTTGTTCTTAAGCTACTTGTCTTAGCAGCAGCTTCTTAAAAATAACATATGTATTTGGAAAACCAATTAGCTAAGTTGAGGTTTTAAGCTTTTAGAAATCCTGTTATCCCTTGAGTGTGACAATCCATGAAATCATGTGTAAGTCACCAATTAAGCTCATCTGTGTTTTTTTAATGGGCAAGAAAAAGATCACATATATTTGAATTGCATTCAAGCTAATTATGTTCCTTCCAAACAAATGAACTGAAGCTGTTAATGGATTTGACTTTGCCCTAGGCTTTTAGTTACCAAATCCACTTCTCTTTGGTTGTTTCTCTACATTATACCAAAGATATGTTTCCTTGTCACATTGCAGCTGATCTGCAGCCCCTAAACTCAACCAGCCTAGAAGTAAACAAATCCCTGGGTGAACAAAGATAAATTGGATTCAAACTTATCCTGGGACCCTCAGCCAATCTCATTCAGCTCTAAATACAGATTTATCATTGGCCAGGGATTGGGCGGTGTTAAGACCTCAACCAATCATGTGTAAGTGCAAGAAATTTGAAGCCCTTATAGAAGGGGCTGCCATGATAGACTCTTGGCTGTTTGTTGAGGACTGCTTGGTGAGTCTGTGTCATTTCTGTCTCCAACCAGTGACCCCTACTGTAATATTTCCTTACTGCTCTTATCACATTTTCATGTGCTTTGGGCCACACAGAAAAGATTACATAGTTTTGTATCAATTTATATAAGCTTAAAGAGAGGGTTGTAGTAAATAGGAAATCTTCTGCAGAGTCTTAAGTTTTCAGTGAAATCATTATGGATAGAGATCCATACATCGTATAAAATTGCAAAAGATGCCTTTTTCAGGCTATATTTAGTTTCAAAACTGCTGGATCTCATTCTATAAGAGTTGAATTGAATGGATGAAGAGTTACAGGAAGAAGTTGACATCTGTGGTATTCTTCTCAGCGAATGGAAGTTGTTACTATTGCCTGAATTTATACAGGGCCAAAGGTGTAGGAGGAAGGTAGTAAATGCAAAACTTCCTTCTCCCTCCTCAAAGTCTGGAATTGATTCATTGTGATGTGTTATTTCAGACAAATTGGCAGCAGTTTGTTTCCTATCCCTCACTCAGACACATTTCAAACTGTTAGATCTTGATTTTCATTTCTTTGTGTCTGACTGAAAGCTCTCAAACACTAAGTAATGCTGCTTTAAATCCAGAACTCTACAGTTCTCTCTTGATAGGGAGAAGAGGCATTCTCAAATGTATTTTGCACCTTTTCAAAAGAGTTCTTTGGAGGCAGATTTGCAGATTAACCTCTTATGCATGCCATCTTATTCATAAATTGTGAAACTGAAAACATGATAAGCCAATTATGATATTTAATATGTTACTGTTGAAAGATTGCTCTGTAACTCCTGTTCTGTACTAGAAGCAGCACTTAATAGAGAAAAAGGTTATATGTCAATGATCAAGTATTTCAGGTTAGTTAATCTGATGAACTATCAACAAATTACTTTTTCTTGTGTCTCTGTCTTTTCACACAAGACAAAGGGACACATCTTCCTGAATAAAAACTCTGCTTACCAAGAGTACAGCATGAAGGCTAATTGATGGAAACAATTTGTAAACCACTTATTGATGTTAAATTTATGTAGGCAATTGAATGTTGAAAAACAAATGCCACTGAATCTTGGAATATTAAAATATTTTGGTAGCACCTGAAAATATTTCAAGTGGCACACATTTAGTCTGGCCAAACAATGCGATGTCTAATACAGGACTAAATTTTGTCCTTGAATTTTCACATAAGTAAGTTTTGATAGTGCCTTATGGGCAAAGTGGCTTGGAGACTAACTAAAGGAATGCAGCTGGACAAACCCAGAAGCAACTATCTCAGACCTACCTGACAAGGTAGGAAAGGAAATAATAATTACAAGCCAATCCTTATGAAGAGGCACCTGGTCTCTGCCTCAGTGTTTAACTGTACTGGGTTACTTGCTTTGGACAGTCTAACACAAGCTTTATCTTCTGCTTTCTGCTGTCAAAAAGCAATTAAATTATTTTTAGCAAGTGTTTGAGCCACAGTATTCTGTGTGTTTGTCATCTCCACAATTCGCTTTTATAATTCATTCTTCCTGCCCAGGCTTACTTAAGCTCCAAATGTGAGCCATAATTCACACAGTGTGGGAAACCACATCCTCTGGAAGCAGCAGTGGAGAAAGCCTATTATACAGGAGCTCTATCACATCTGCTGTACTGGATTTTGAGAGGAAAAAACAATTCCTGTGATAGATTAAGTCTATCCCAATAAGGGCTTCATAAATCAGTACTATGGAAGGCAGGAGTGGCTGTGGATGTCTGCTGAGATCCAGGAGAGGCTGTAGTCTGGCAGATAATTTACAAAAAAAGAGAAATGCCCTTAATGGAACTGAGAGGAAAGACCAATCAGGCATATATCAGGGATATAGGTATATATATATATGTATATGTATGTGTGTGTGTGTATATATATATTTATATATATATGTGTATATATACATATGTATATATGTGTGTGTATATATATATATATATATATCAGGCAATCAGGGAAATAGCTCTAGTGACCTCATTGCTTTAGGACTCACTCACTCATTCCATCATCATGATGCCATTCCTCTGACACCAAAAGCCAAAGGAAACTCACAGCATGCTCAGAGGAAAATTTTGAGATTCAACTGAGAGAGCTCACTGAATTTGGGAAGAAGTCTCAAATAACTGTGAACCAGCTAAAGCCACTTAGAAGAAGAGACATGATATATGTTGTTAGACAACTTTCAGAGCATTTTTTACCTTGAAGTTGATGTTTTCATGGAGATTTGCCAGTATTATTCCTTTGTTAAAATTGTTTTGTGAACAAGTGTATCCCTTTACTCATATGTGCAGCAGGAAGGATGTACCTCCCTATCCTTTGTTATTTTAGTGAAAAAAATTGCAACTCAGTGTGTGAATGACACCATAACTTTTCAGACAAGGTTAGTAGCAGATTATCTGTCAAGATGATAACTAAGCAACTTTCAGTAAGACAGATAAATCAATCTTCCAGAAGGTTATGATGATATAACACATATGCATGGGTGAGAACAGGGACATTAGAGAGCAACAAGGGTGTTTGGAGTTCTTGGTGGGTGATACCACTCATGTCTTGGTTGAGTATTCCGTTCTCCGCGACTTGGCCCACTGTTTTGGATGCCCTGGGTGTGTTTAGAGCTAAAGGGTGTAACAGAGAATTCTGAGTAATACTGTCCTGTGGAACAGATTATACAACCACGTGCTATTTTATCGCTACTGACCAATTTCTTTTCAGTAGGGAAGAAATATATATATACTGCATGGTCAAAACATTTTCTCATCTGAGCCGTGCACATGTTGGATAATACTGCAGAAATAAGACATTGGATTTTCTCTGCATTAATCAGTAGTGAATAGCTGAACTTGCTTCATTTAGCAGAATATGCATGAAGTTAGCAAATAACTCCAAGATAAGAAAATCAGACACTGCTGGATTATGTGACCTCAAGATGTTTCTGATGAAAGATAGGTGCCCTGTTGGCACCCACAGTTCTAATCCCAGGTAGCTGCTGCTTTCAAGTGGTAATTTCTTTTCTGTTTCTTTCTGACCTAAGAGATGCCAGTGAATTCTGGTGTGCCGTCTTCACCACAGGTGTTTTGCTCCTCGGTTATCTATTTGAGTAGAACAGGATGCAGTTTTACCTGACACAAGCCTTCTGAAGTTCAGCAAAGGCAGAAGGTTTCAGAAAAGGACCAGTAGGTTATGATGGACACTATGCTGACCATGAGCCAGCAATGGGCCCTTAGAGTGAAGATGCCAGACAGCCTCCTGGGCTGCTTTGGGAAGACAGCAGTCACCAGGCTGAGGAAGGGGATCCTTCCCCTCTCCTCAGCCTTGGTGAGCTCTGATCTGCAGTGCTGCACCCGACTGAACTCCCCAATACAAGAGACTCACTGCTGTCCTGGAAAGAATCCAGCAAACGAGTACAAATATGATTGAGAGATTGGAGCATTGATCAGATGAGGAGAGTGTGTGAGAGCTGGGATTGTCTCTTCAAGCCTGTGACTTAGATGTAATCAGAAAAATCCTCTCTGTAAGCACCAACCCATAAAACCTGTGCTTTTATAATCAGATTGAAGTCAGATCAGATAGCTTAGAGCCCTGTTTTTCTCAAATAACCCACTCAGTTTCTTCCTCTCCAAAAGGATCCCTGATGAAATTCTTGGTGGTCACAGGAGGCGTACCCTGACAGGAGCAGCTGTTCTCTGTGAGTAGTCCTGTTGCTGTCATAATTGTGCTACTAACCAATAGAGCTCTAACCTAATTTCTTGAGGGGTATTGCTCCCACTTCCTTGATAACTGTGGACAGGTTATTCATCATTCATGGGATGTACTTAAAGCACTTGACAGCCTGTCAGATTTGCCCCCTGAGATGGTAGACATCTAACATACTCCATTTATCCTAAAAATGAGTTAATTGTAAATTGTCTTTTTTTAAAAAAAGAGTGCTCTTGCATCTGTGCACAATTCTAAGACTTGCAAATTTCTGAAAATCACTAAGGATGACCAGTGAATTCAAATTAAAATTTAGCTTTTGTTGCTTGCTGTACAGTTGAACAAATATGGTAGCATCATCATTATTACAGAAGCACACCAATTCTTTGTTGGTTTTATGTATTGACATTGGCCCATAAGTCTTTCTTTTTTTAATGAAAATTTATTAAAGGGTCTCCTCTTTCTTCTGACTTTATATAATATTTGCCACCTCTCTGCCCTTTGGGTGTCTGTGTATCCTGTGTTAGTATAGTCAAACACGTACAAAAATTCCTTCTTTTTGCCGAGATTATTTTAAAAGCTGTTTACTAGATCATGGCTATTAGATGAAGCTATTTATTTTAAGCTATTTACCAGATCATCTCTATTAGATGATCAGGTAAATAGCTTAAAACATGGCTTTGATACTGAGCTCTCCTTTAATTTAGCTTGAATATGATTTGGTACATGAAGTTATAGATGAGAACTTAACTGGATTTTCAAAAGCCGGACTTCAAGTCTTGAGGTGCAGACAGCCTTGGAGGACCTTGTCCAAAATTGCTTGCTTGTAGTTGCCCAGGATGTATGGAAGCACTCCCAACTCCAGAATGCTCTGCCTGCTTGTTAAATGACCTTTCCATTTCCAAAGCCAAATTTTGAGGAAGTTGCAATATAAAATGCTGTTGGCACAAACTGTAATCTGTGTGCTCATTTGGCTTATATTTTTTTATCCAATAAACTGACTATCATTAGTAGCAAGCATATGTCTTCTAATAAAATTATTGGCTTTATAACTTTGATAGAAGGCTGGCATGGATATTACTCAGACTTCAAAATTATTTGGATTGTGCCTTCATGTGCCAAAGCATCTTTAGTAAGACAAGTTATATATATTTCCAGTTTTAAGCATGAGCTTTAGTTGGTGTAAAATTCTGGCTGAAATAAAAGAGTCCAGTAGCACAGACTGTGGGAGGGCCATCTCCTAGCCTGTGCTCCAGACCAGGAGAAGTGGGCGTCTTTGAACCACCTCCGGTAATGTTTTTACTGCGCAGGTATTTGTCTGTACTTACAGTGAATTCAGAGCATCTTTCCTCTGCCTGTCCAAACTGCTCCTTTGAGAGCTGACTCTGGGTACTGAGATGTAGTCCAGTAAGCTGCCTCATCTCCCAGCCCTAAAGCAATATGGAGCAGGGATGAAACAACCCTAAAGTTGAAGAAAAATCCAGAAATACTTCAAAATAGTTTTATAACTTCCTTTTTAGAGTTACCACTGCTAAATATTTCTGGTTATGACTTGAGAAAGTAGTCCTATGGTCACTTTGTTCCCATTCTTCTAGGTAATTACTTACCTTAAGCTGCTGTAAAGCAAAGATTCCAGTATCTTATTTTTAAATACTGCAAAATTAATTCTTAGATTTCTCCTGAGCGTGGTACGTTTCAAATGTCAAACTGTGAGAGAATGCTGCAAATACTGTCTGAGTTACTCCCACTCTCTGAACTGGGATTACTGTGGTCTGCCTGTAAGAAGCAATCCAGCCCCATTGGAGCAAGATGCAGAGCTGCATTACTGGTGTTTCTATAATACCCAACTTGTAGGCTACTGGCATTCTTGAATAAATTGATCTGGTTCATGCACAGATTTGCTTCTTAATGAAAAAAGTTTAATTAAGAAGATTTGCATTAATTTAAAGTCATTAAAACTCCCCTAATATATTGTTGTAGGTTTATTGATACTGAAAAGCTTGTTTTGCGCTCAAGCTTGCAAACATGAATAGTGATGTATGAACCTTTGTTATGTTTGCTTCTGTGACATCAAAAATGTGTAGTAGATATGAAACTTGGCCAGCTTTTATTTGGATGGAGTTGGCCTCAATCTTTGTTGTTTCTTTGTCGTTTTAATGACTGCAAGTTGTATCCAAAATGTAGAGAGGGGAAGAAAGGCTGAGAAAGTCGGCATTTTGTGGAGCCCTGTATTCACTTTGGATGCAGAACCAGGGAAAGTGGTGCCTCTTGGGCTTGTATTGCCAAGTTTCTCCTACATACACAGGTACAGCACAGTTTCAGTATTAATTGTTCATTATTTATAATGGCTGCTTTCCAAATTTTTTCCTCTTAATCAGGACAGTGCCCCATTATCAGTTGGGGATTTCCTCTGTTATGTTTAGCACTTTCAGGCTCTGAAATATCATGTGGAGAAGTAATGTTTATAAGTAGACATTAGGAAAAATCTGTTAGTGACAGATAGCTTGGGGAATTGTACAGTCTCCAAGAAGGAATATCTGTGTGAACTGGTTAGACCAGCATCTGTCTGGGAGTATTTCCATGCCATCACTCCTGGGTAGGGTGGTGACAGCTACCAGATGACCTAATGCTCCCTTCCAGCTCTTCTTTCCTCTCATACTACATGTTATGCATTTTATGCACTAATGAGCTTCAGGTTTCATCCAAAAGTTAAACTTTCTGGCAATGGGGTTTGTGTATTTAAGTGTGGCTTTTACTTCAATTGAGTTTATAATGTTGCCCATGTTTTTAATGGAGGTGGATAACTAAAGAAAAAATTAATCACATTAATAATTGCTTTAAATTTGCTTTGTTTCACTGAAATCTAGACAGTAATCCCAATTTCACTCTTTTAAGGTTATGAACTAATATTTCATATGCACCAAAACATTCATTAAAGACAGTGATAAAGGCAACTGGGTTTTCAGAGAGTAGGTAAGGGAGGTGGGCATTTCTGAAGGCTGACAGTGCTATAGGCACAAACTATTTGCCTGTGATTTTTAATATGCTATCAAGTCGGGTCTGCATGGACACTTGAAACTTTTTTGAAGTGACAAATTATGACATCCTTAGAAATTAAATGTGATGTTTAAGAAAGTTCCTGAGTGTCAATGGATTTCTTCATTTGTCTCTTATATACCAGGTTTCAATCTATAGCAATTCAGGAAAATAACAGAAGAAGCTGTAAACATGTCATGAATATTAGGAAGAAGCTCCAGAAGAACTAATGAGTATGTAATTGGAAACATAAATTTGCATACAAATTTGAGCATGATATTTCAAAGCTTGAAAACATCAAAGTGTAATAAAATGACAAGCTACCCATGCTAACGTACAGTTTTTATTTTAAATTGGTAAAAGAATAAAACATAAAGGTTTTACTTGTGAGATGGCTAATTATGTCAGATTGCTTTAGGCAACGGGCAACTTCAAGTCATCATGACATACATTTGCTTGTCTTTTTTTGGTGTTCTTGTATGCAATTTCTGTGTCCCTTAGGGTCCAGAGAAGTGAAACATGTGTCAGGCATATTAAGATAATAGAGAGTCACAGCTTTCCATCTAGAAAATAATAGTTGCATCTTTTATCCAGCTTTGAACTCTCAGCAAAAGCATATGTAGTGATCATCTTAATTTGATTCATGGGGCATAGCAGAAATTAGCTTGGTTTTGCTTTGCTAACCTGAAACTGCAGCAGCTGCCCTGGCCACGAGTGATAATGTCTGCTGATCCGATGGTGTCTGCTGTAGAGAGGTGCTGTGGGGAAGGGAAGCCGGAGGAGATGTCCCCTCTCTACCCACAACAGTCTGCAACTATGCTGCAGCACCACCTGGCCTCAGTCAGGCCAAGGCTCACCCCCCGAACTCCCTGACTCTTGTATTTGCCTATTGCAAGTGGAGAAATGGGGAGCCAGAAAGGATTCGGGGTTGTCCTGTTGCATTCATACACTCATGCTGAGCTGATGCTGCTGCACTCAGCTTGAATGAACTCCCTGGCTCGTGTCACACTAACTCAGGGTTTTCTGCACCATAGTTCACTACTGCTGGCAGGTAGTGCTTCCTTGGTATGTTCTGTTTTGCTTCAGGACTGGATTAAAGCCTTCATTAGCAGAATTGTCTCCTGCTATCTTCACTTGGGAGCTAGAAAGGCTATTCTGTCAGGTTAAGTAAGTAATGTAAGTGATGTATAAAATTAGTAAGCAGTGGGATCTAGTTCTTGACTGTCACTTGGATGTGCAAAGTATGTGCCTGTGTGCTTGACAAGAGGTTAAAAAAAACCCGGCTTTTGCAGAAAAAAAAAAAGAATAAATAGTGGTGAGCTTTTAAAGGTAGTGAAAAATGTCAGACAGATTCCTCACCTGTGCAGAGGACACCAGGTCATGGCAAAATTCTTATTAGTGGGTAAATTTTCTGCAGTCTTTAAATGCAGCTGCACCTGAGAGTTCAGCATGTTTAGTGGTGTAATGCATGGCAGCAATTTAGCAGAACTATAAGAAAAGTATGTATCATTGCTCTTCTCTTGGCTTGAATTCCAAACAGAAATATATCAGAGAAAATCAATACTAATACAGCAGGAATCTAACATACTGACTTTATCTACTTCCTGACCTTCAGCACTGAGGCTCTGTGAGGCCTCATTTATGTAACGAGGTGGTACATAGTGCTGAGAAACAGCTCAACTGTGAAGGCTACACAAGACCAGCTCTTTCTGCACCTATCTAGTGAGAGGCAATAGGATGGAAGTGAAACTGAGAGCATAAAGCACTGCCACAAAACTCCCATTTCAGCAAAATGCAATAGCATCAAGTGAGTACTGGCTCAAATTATATGGGTTTATGAGACTTTGCCTGCCTGGAAAGGTTGTTGATTTTGAACTGCCTCCATTCCTGTCAGTGACATGTGGGGTTTAGCTAGAGTAGAAGGTAGCTCCCTGTTGTTTTGCTCTGGCAGTCTTGCTGAGGGCTTTTGAAACTTGTAGGGCTTCAGGAAGCAAAATGCTAGATACAGTGTTAATATTAAGTTATGTTAAGCTTAATATACCTAATTTCATCATAGAGCTAGTGTGGATCTGTGTATTCATAGTTCAGGCCAGGTAAGGATGGCTACTCAAGTCAAATCATGCTGTTTGTCCTTGACTTAGAGGAAACCAGTAGCAGGAATCATGTAAGGTAGTGTTTGTAGAGTAGGACTTGATAGTGTTAAAAGCTTTTCACAGGGCTATGCATAAATGAACAGTTTTGTTTGTTTTTCCTTAATACTTAAATGTCAAGAAAAAACATAACAAAACCCCAAAATGAATATATGATTTATTGACTTAAAAAACCTCAGATACCCCAGATAACAAGCAGCTGCTTGTATTCTCAGATCATGCATGATATGTTTCTCTTTATTCTGCTTCTGTACTTAAAGTACAAACTACTGTCTTGTAGCCTTCATGGAACTGTGTCTATCAGGCCAGTGCTGACTACTATAGAATAGCAACTATATGCGCTTGTGTTACTATTAAAAAAAAAAAAAAAGAAGAAGGACAAGAAAAGCTGCTTAGCATGCAGGGCATGGAATTTAGGAGAAAGCTTTGGCAGATTTTCCTCCTGAGGTTTTCTCAGCATACTGCTCTCTGTAACAAGAAGTCTCTAGGTGGCTATAGAGAGTTGATAGGTTCCCTCAGGATTCTGCACCCTCTGGGGAAGAGCAGTTCCCCCTAAAAAGCTGGGTACTTGTCACACAATTACAAAGGTCTTCAATATGCCATAATCCATCCCCTGCACAAACATCCCCAATGCTAGTGGCACAGAGCTGGAATAAATGTTTTTTTTTGCCATGAGCTGTAGCGGAAAATGGCTGAGATGAAGAAGTGTGTACTTAAGCTGAACATCACCTGGCATCTGCAATGAAATATGCTGAGGGAACCATTGAAAGGAATGGAAGTACTAATCTTCAGGATTAAAAAAAAAGACTAGATAAAATAACTGCAAAATATATGGGGAATAGAAATGTTGTTCTGTCAAGGTAACAAATAACCAAATTCTTTTTCATCTCCAAACTTCCAGGATGTAGCCTGTTATTTTCTGTATTTAGCATACTGTAGGCTCTCAAAGCAACACAGAATCATTGCTTGTTTTTCTCTGGTGAGTGGCAAGCTGAGTGCTTTTCAGAACTTTTCCTGGACCCAGTGTTGTTTGGATAGTGGGGAGTTTCAGTAGCTGCTGCTGAATGGTTCAGCTGAAATGCTCCATAGGTTCAATATGGATGTCTTCTTTTGTTTGAATTCTGCATATAAACTGGCCACTCTTTTCCCTAATCTTTTACCAAAGGTTTCCTGGAAATTTTAAGCCGAAGGAAAAGATTTGATGTGGGTATGTGAGTTTTGTGGTTTTCTGTGTGTGATGTTCTTTTGTTCCTCCAAAGTAGGAAAGCATGGTCCTTGTACCAACTGCATGAGTCCCCTGCATCCATGGCAGAGCCAGTGACCCTGCAGCTCCTACTCCCAATGCAGGGAAGCTGACAGGTTTTGTGTCACAAGAGATGGTACCTCCTCTTCACTGGCACAAAGCCCATTCTGATAGCAAGGAACTTCGATATTTAGCCAGCTGGTGTAATCAAATGAGGTGAGGTTTCCTTCCAATTTTGAAAGTTTCTTTTCCCTGAATCTCCCAGGTCTGGAAAGACTCAGGTGTGAGTGCCCCATCTGTATGCTGATTTGGGATACACATTGCCTGCCATTGACAATGAGTGCTCACAAACCAACTGGTCTCACAATGAATCACAAAGTATATGTGTTCATTAGATTGCATCTCCCTATTGCTTTGTGGACTTACTTAGCAGATTATTATAAACAAAAAACCTCTCTGAGCCCTGCCCGTTGCTTACCTGGGTCTCAGTGCATCACCAATTATATACATTCAGGAAGTTTCTTTTGCACCAAAGTTAATATTGATGTCAAACATTACCTATAGCCTGTTTTTTACTTTTTGTTATGAAACCATTGCTAGAATGTCTGATGGAGATTATTGTCTTCCTTTTCTGTGGATAACTACTATCACATACTTAAAAAAATTGAGATAAAACCTTTTAAATATAACAAATATTACAAAATGCAGGAGGTATCAGTAAACCAGTCACCTGTGAGGATCATTAAAAACAGATGGTGACGAAACAGTTTAGTCAAAAAGTAAAAACCATGGCCTAATCATGGAAAATATTGTTTGCTATTACAGTAGTTATGACCCCCCCCAGGTTATTTGTGCACTCATAGTTTTTTCTGCCTATTCATTATGCAGAGGTGCTTTATGGCATATGTGAGGGCAAAAAAAAGTTGCTGCAACATGATGTAGTCCATAAGCCACTGACTTTCGCTGTTGTTGTGTTTGCCATCTTGCATATTCTGTGTATAGAGTGATCTTCTACAGAGGAACAGATGTTGGCTGTTGGAACTGGATTTATCCTCCTACAGCTTCAGGTGTTGAGTTAGAAATATTTGCATATACAAATCAATCAATTTGCTTTAAACTATGCTCGGTATTTTTTGCCTAGCTCAGTTTGGAGGACTAGTGTAACAAATCTCAGTTTTCTCAGTATTTGCTCTAGGGAATCTAGAGAAGGGGAAGTAGAGGTGTTATTTCCCAGTCTAATTCTAATGGTAACCATCTTGGTCTGGGTTTGGATATTTGTTAAACCTGGTTCTTTCAGCACATCTTACAGAGCACATTTTCTTCCCACGCTGAACAAATCTTAAGGGGAAAGATGAGCAACCTGTTCTCCACCAAAAAGGTCCTTTTTGGACCTGGTCTTTTTTCCCATGCAAAGTTTGATTTTTAACATGTTTCCCCTCTTCTATCACCCACTCCAGGGAAAGGTTTGCTTTCTTTTAATAAGGTATTTTCCAAAGAGTAAATAATGCTTCAGAAAAACAATCATGGTCTTGTTGGCAGTGATCTGCACAATGAACATGAGTTGAAGGGGATTTGGGACCTTGACAAAATAATTCTTTTAAATCAGTTTCCTGTTGATAGATTATCTCATTAATATAATTTCAAAATGTCAGAGGAAAAAATGGACTATTTTTTTGATACTAGATCAACAGATGGCTGATCAAAAAACCCTGTTTGCAAGCGGTGCTGCTCTTCTGGTTATTTTTCGGACATCTGATAAAATATTGTGAGGTTCAGGGCATTTATTTTATTTATCCTTGTTCTGAATATATTTTCTGGGGCATGAGGACTACAGTTATGAGTTCTGTAATTTATGAACTAAGTGAACTTTGAAAAACCTCTTAGTAGATTTTTGCTATCATTTATTGGCTGTATTTTCCTCATCTATGAATCTGGAAACATAAATAAGCACAAATATGCATTGGGAGTGTGAAAATATAAGGTGAAATTAACAGTTAATGTTGAATCTTGCCAAATTGGGGGGGGGGGGGGGGGTTTCAATATCTTGCTTTCTGACAATCCACTTCTTTTATATGACAGAAAGTTATTATTTTAATTTTTATACTTAAAAGTATTTTCTGGCCTGTATTTTAGAAAGCTCTCCAGGATTCATCTTCGCCTGCGTATATGACATTTTATAGTCCCATGTAAGGTTAGTTTATTTTATGATATGTGAAAAATGCATAGTGGAAACAGCCTGAAGGGCTAAATTAAATCCCTCTGGCTTTCAAAGCAGAGCTCCTAATTACTGTCAACCCCTAACTACAGATAAATGAGACCAGAGTAGACCTTTGCAGTTGGAAGGGACCTACAGTGATCCCCCAGTCCAGCTGCTGGAGCACTTTAGGGCTGACCCAACATTAAAGCATCTTGTTAAGGGCTCTGTCTAAATGATTCTCTAACCCTGCCAGGCTTGGGGCATTGACAGCCTCTCAAGGAAGCCTGTTCCCGTGTCTGACCACCCTCTCTGTAAGGAAATGCTTCCTGATGTCCAGTGTGAATCTCCCCTGGCACAACTTCCATCCATTCCCATGTATCTCATGCATGCCAGAGAAGAGCTCAGCACCTTCCTCTTCATATGCTCTCCTCAGGAAGCTGCAGAGAACAATGAGGTTGCCCCTCAGCCTCCTCCAAACTAGACTCACCCAAAGTCCTTAGCTGCTCCTATAAAATAAAATACTTCAACTTTTATTTCCATTGGAATAATAGTCATATATTGAGGAAATAACTATGAAAATGAAAGTGATAATGAGGAAGATAAAATTTTGGGTGAGAACGTGTTATTGTTTAGTGTGTACTGAATTACAAGTCCTTTGTTATACTGAGGCCAGAATGTCAAAGCTTAAAGAATAAACTCACAGGGCTAAAATGCTGGAGGGGGGGGGGGGGTTTGAAAAATAGGAAACTCTTTCAAAATGCCCTTTGTGCTGACAACCATGTTTGCTTTCCTCTTTCAAGTTCTGAATTGTCTAGAATCAGCAGACAACTTGTTGCACAATTCCTTGTCTGCAACAAAGCTCAAAACAGCTCTTTGTGAGGTGCTATCAATCATACATTTGTCAGACCATAGTGCTGAATTAGGACTGGATGTCTCCACTGCCAAATAAATGGTCAATGAATGCTGCCTGTTAGCTAATCAAGTAGTATCATTCACATACAAATAGCACTACCTCATTTTTTGCCACCATCCCTTCCATTCAAGTGTTGCAACTAAGAGCAGTTCAGACCTGCAATCTAGAGATAATAATGTGTAGCTGATTTGGCTATTGGAAATGGAGAATAATGTTCCATTGGGTGTTGAGAGTAAAGAATTGGGGAAAAATAAATATGCCAAAAGGTTGTTTATAGACAGAAAGACAAAAGTTGCAAAAATAAAACTTAATGCAGAAGTTATACCTCTCAGCCATCTTTTCCTCTCCTGCTCATGGTTTAAACAGTACTTAGATGCTTGTATTACACAGAATAAGCTATTTCTTTTTACAGGGAGAGTTCTCACCCACTGTCGTTCTTTTACCCTTCTGAGATGTGGCTAAGAGCAGGTGTTTCTATTGACCCACATGGGCCACCACTTAAATAGGGGTGTTCACAGGGTTGGATGCAGGTAAGTACCCATGGCTCTACATCAGGCATTCAAACAGGTGATTAGCAAGCAGAAGACAAGCACAGCACCTTTCAGCCATTGTGAAACATCCTGGCTTTTAATGAATTTTTTAAAAAGTCAGCATTAGAACAACTTGGAGGCCTGTGAATCCACTGAAGAAAAGCAACTTCCATAGTTCAATGACTTGTCTCCTGGACTCCATCCAAATGGAAACAAACAGGTCTAAATTCACACCTGACTTGTGTCATGGACAAACAGTCTAGATCTTTCTTGATTTAACATTTTAAAATACACACTGTGACAAGTGTCCATTCATTTTCCAGGAAGGTATTTGTTCTTGTCTGTGGAAAATGAAACTGGAAATATAAATTTTCAATTGCAGCTCTGCAATGTAAAAGTGAATGAAGTGTTTTAAAAATGGCATCACCCAAGCAACATCATTTCTGAGCCCATGACTTTCTGGTACCAACATTAATATTTGTAACTGGGAAAATGAAAACTGCACTGTAACTTTTTGTTTCCAAAATGCCATGAAATTATCACTGTTATTTGAGGCAGAAATATAAATATGTTTTGTGGGTGAGGGAAATTGGCCTTATAAAATATTCTTGAAATAATTTCTTTTAAGCCTATGGCCCTCCTGGTTATTTAAGTATTTTTCACATGCTATTTCCCATATGTAGTTTAAAAACCAGTTTCAGCCCAAATTGGTATGCTTTTTTCCACAGGGAGACATTGCTTCTTGGGTGTACAAGCTGCTTTGCCTGTGAGGATGGTAGATTTTAGCCTTAGCTTTGATTAGTAAAGACAGTCCTGTTCTAGCATACCATAATTTTGACTTGCAGTGAAAACTTAGTGCTGTAAAAGTAATATTTTTTGAATTAATTAAGAAAGTAAAACAACACCTACTTTAAATGAATAGCAGCAGCTTACGTAGGGTAGATTATCATCTTATATTTCACCTTTATGTCATCCTAATGTTATTTCTGTTCTAGGCAGTGTGATAAGCTACTCCATTTAAATAAGCTCATTGCTAGAATACTGGAAAGAAAATTGACTAAAAAGTAATTTAAAAAGTCAAGTTTAGGGCAGCTCACACTTCCTCTTATATCTATCTGGCCTGAGATAATGAAACTGGATTCTTAGGAATTGCATGCTAGTAAGAAAGGGGAGTGCACCTTCTTTGCATAAGATTTTTACAAATGATCTAATTGTGACACTGCTACTCCATGAGCTGCAGACTAACAATTCCAAGCAGGTAAGAAGCTGTGGTTAGGAATTTTCCATCCAGATTAGAAAATGGTGATCTGACTAAACTGAATCATGTAAATGCTGTTGACACTTTTGACTGAGCACTGGTAAGAAGCAGGTTTACCTAAGCAAGTTCTTGTCCAATGGCAGCCTGGCAGGTAAGCAACCTGCTTGGGACTTCCACGAGCAGTAAGTTTCCAGTATCCTGGGGGGTGTTTTATGCTTTCTGCAGTCCAGAGATAAGTAGGCAAATCCCAGTCTGGCAGATTTGCATTCTGGTTCCTTCCTTGCCTGGGCTCTTAGAGTTTCCATTTTCTCCCTACGCAGCGATGAAGATTGTTAATGTATTTCTGTTTGGCATGAAATTTTATGTTCACATCATTGGTATTAGAGAAACTATTCATAATGAGAACTATTCCTGTAGAATGGAAATTCCAGTTTTTCACCTCCACCTACTCCATTTTCTTGAATTAGGAAAGTCAATGCTTAAACCAACCTCTCTTCAGGGAAGTATTCAATCAATAGGGAACAACTTGCTGAATGCCACTATAAGATCAGCTAATCAACTGAAAATAAAAAGATATTTTCCCTCTAGATTATTTTTGGGGTCACTTGTGGTAAAAGGAAGATGGAAATGTTCTTTCTGAGCTGGATGTGTTTTGCAGTGTGTGACTGAATATTTCATGTATACGTGGAGGGCTTTCTGTCAGCAGAGGGTTGTGAGTGAGCTAGGGAAATGGGAAAGCCTCTCAGGAGGTTTTTCCCTTTTAAGTCTGAGCCTTTAATCCAGGAATACCCATTTGGTGTCCTCCTGAACTTGCTAAGGAACTCCAAACTGCTACAGCTCTTCCACAGGGGAGAGTCAGCGGTCATTCCATAAGAGCTTCTGCTAGTCACCCACAGACATATGCTTTAATAAATGAATTTCCAGCTGTTAAAGAAGTCCTTTACGTCTTTAGCTCACTTCAATCTTGCTTCATTCTCAGGCTATGAGTAGGCTTCTCAATTGACTGATATCTTGATAGCATTTTCTGGAATAATTGTTTCTGGACAAGGTAGCTCAAGTTTGGTAGTTGCAGATGCAGATTGCTGGGAAATCACCTCTGTAAGTGTCCCTCTCTCATTTTTGCAATCAGGCTAAATTTGATTGTGCTCCACAATTGCTCCACAATCTAGCTTGATTGTAAGCTAGACCAAGCTCCATGCTTATTAACATTCCAGTTGGGATACATACTGAGTGATGGTGTGGCTGAGAGGTATAATTTTGAAGTAGAGTGAAACTGCTGGTTGTGTAACAGATCTGACTTGTGTCTTTCACAATTAATGAGTTTGAGTGTACACATGCAGTCCCAAATGTGTGTGCACATACATACCCCACAGGTTCAAAAAAGAAAATGTCTAGTTTTGTTTAAAAATGGACTCCAGAATGAATTTTGCTACCTGGCAGCTGGACTGGCACCTCAGCTTTTGAGGCTGACCTTTGCAGTATGGTCTGACAGAGCAGAGACTTCAAATTGGGTCTCCTGCCTCTCAGATCACTTTTGATCATAGTCACTACTTTGTACAAGTGACACAACAAATTGTAGAAACTGGTGCATCTGTGCAAAAAACTGCCTTTGAAAAGAGTTCGAACACTCTAAAAATTATCACGAACTTTTACAAAAAACTCCCATCAAAACTGAGTGCTTTGTCCCATTTAAACTGTTCCTTGTGAAAAGGGTTTAGAAGAAATGTGATTCAGATCGGCTATTTTACATTCTATCAGGGAGACAAATGGGAGCAAGGAAGTGTTTATGACTCAGAAAACATTTTATCAGCATGATCTCAGCTCCTTGGTTCAAAACCTTTCCTGTTTGACAGAGTGTAAGTGTGTCCTGCCAGAGATTGCTCTACCAGACAGGATATGGCAGTGGCTGTGAGGTCAATGAGAAAGGCTGGAAGAGCAAGAGGAGCCAGTGAGATGTGGCTATAGCTATTGCCATTTTTATAGGAAAATGGAGAATGAGATTGCGAAGATGAAGTGATAAAAGACATTAGCAGCATACAAGCATGTAGAGTGAGTGTGAGGAGACAATAAAGCCACCCAGAAAAATACAGCTGATAAAATCATAGAATAATTTGTGTTAGAAGTGATATTATCTGGTCCGACTATCAAAGATCAAAGCAGTGCCAACTTCAAAGTGAGGTCTTGTACTCATGTGTCCACATTGTGCACTCCAAACAGTGCAGCCCATGATCTTAAGTTGCTTCTTGTAGCTCCCAGTGTCTCTAAAGACCCAGTAGGACCTGGAGCAGTAGTACAGTTTCTGGGAAAAAAAGGTTTGTTGCAGCTCAGGTTCTGCTGGTGATGGGAGCTTGTCTGGCATGGCAGGTGGTCTAAAGCAAGAGTACAAGCAAGATTTCATCATTAGGACCTACAAGTCACTTTCTTGTTCTAACTCAACCCCCAAGCTTCTGCTGATATGAATTCTCTCACTTTCTTTTTTTTTTTTTTCTTCAAAGTCCAGAGTGTGGACTCTTGCATTATGTCACTGTGGTGTTTTCACCTTTGCATGTTGCACAGAGGGACATTTTGGCCAAAATACACTCTGGTTCCCTTCTAAAGCTCTGGCAATGCATTGCAGTCATGAGCCACCCTAACCCCTAAGTTATGATGGGCTCACAAATGTTTTAGGCAGTGCTGGGATGCAGAGGATACATAGAGGACTGCATCTGCTCCTCTCCATAATATCTCAGCCACTGAATTCTCCCTGAGGCACATGCTCAGAGATTCATGCTACTCTTGTTTGTACATCGGTAAGTCAGGAGTAACTTCAAGGCAGTAAATTGAATTATGGGTGGGGGCAAGAGGCCAGAACAGATTGCATTTCACTTTTTCCCCCCTAGGCATCTCCTTTTTTAATTATTTAATTTAGAATGGTATTAGAATTCTTCTTTAAGCTGTTTTTCTATCCATCTATTTTTTTTTTCATTTGTTTGCTGCCAATACATGATGTTTTCTTTCTTAATCACTTGCTAGCATGGTGATTTTTCTTAAAACATATTCAGATCACAACAATTTTCTGGCAAAGAAAAGCATGAAATTCACTGTCCTTGAAATCTGCATCCATATGGAGGAAAAGAAGCCCTTTCATATTTCACTATCAGAAAAGAATAGTGGCCACAGAGTTAGACGTTAAACCTTTCAATATTCAAAAGAGAAGCAAACTAATATATAAAGGATACTAATTTTTCTGTGACTTATAAGGCATGTATATTATCTAAATAATAATAATAATTTTATAATAATAATAATAAATAATAATTTGTTACGGAAAACTGCATGTGTTTCAGAGTACTGTAGGAGGATGACACTGAGCAGACTGTCATTACTGTCCATATGGCGGTGGTCTCAGGCTCCTCAGCAGAGTCTTCCAGTCATTTAGAAAGCTGGAGAAAAAGCAGGTCAAATTTTCAAGTCCATCTCACTTTCTTTGCCCTGAATGCTAATCCTGGTTTAAGGTGGAAAACATCTTGAAATATTCCATAAATGGAAATGCTTAGTACCTACTTTGTACTTCTGTTTTTCAAGCTGTTCTTCTGTAATTTTCATATGTTACATGAGAGCGGCAGAAATTCAGAAATTGTGTGGGTATCAGACTTGTGAAGAGAATCTGTAGATCCTGTGGTTGTTGTTTAATTTACGTACTTGGGAATAGCAAGACAGAGCTCAGAAGCTTGTTGATTTGTGTGAACAAGACCTGCAGGTTTTCTCTACTGTCTCTTGACTTGGGGAATACAAACTTCATATGAGCTGGAGAACAACTGTTCCTGAGCAGAGAATGGACTGAGAACTAAATCTGTTGATTTCTATAAATGAGCTTTCTGAATGTTGAATCTTTGTAATTTTATTTAGTGTTATGAAATCAGGTCTGTTAGTATATTATTTATTAGCAGTATTACAATGTCAAGAGGAAATACTCAAGCCAGTTTCCTCATTCATAAATGGCAGAATCTGTGAGATTATCTTGTATTTTTTGTAACCAATGGAATTTTTCAATGCCTTACAAAAGCAAAATTGCCCCAATCACTTTTTTTATTTCTCTTTACCTAGTAAGGCTACTTGCATATAGTGACATACTTATTTCTTTTTTAGCTTGGTTTTTGCCTGTCCTCCACATTCTTTACGGCAATTGTGACTGAAATGTTTTACTTTCACAGAATGCTTCCTTGTTTAAAACAGGTTCCCTTGGAGATGTCTCAGGGCATACCAAGACAAACTGGGTCCAGTGAACACTTATTTGGAGGACAGAGGAAAGACAGGACTATATCAGATATGTACTATTTCCCTTTTACTGTAGTCACTCACAAATTGCTTATGTGTCCTTTTTTTTAGAATCCAGCATTACCAGAGTAGTCTTTTAGCTGCCTCTGAAAACTGACAGGTGCCAATTTCTTCTCCATCTGAATGTTAGGAATCTAGAAGAAAATCCTTTCAGCCAAAGTTGTTCATGCAATACACGATTTTATTGCTCTGCAGATGAACTCCCGTCATACTTTATAGCTCCTTGAGCTGAAAGGTGTGCAAACTTTCCATTGTATAAAATTAAAATATTGGCTACCTTATTCTCGGGTTTCCCCTTGGCTGGGAATTTCTCGAGAGTCCTTTTCACAGCCAGATGGTCAAAGAAAGAGTCAGAGCTGCTTTGCCTTCATTCTCAAGGTTGTTTATTATTTTTTATCTATAACATGTTCTCCCTGACCAGCCGCAATGCTCTCAGCAGGTCAGTCCAAGGCACACTGCCCGCCCCTCGGTCTGTGTTGTCTTTTTATACTATAAACTACGTAGACATTATTTACAGTTATTTTCCAATACCTATCACTTATGTTAGACAGTGAAATTCTACCTTAAACCAATCCCCAAGTGCCAACATCACCAAGAAAATGGAGATGATGAAGAAGAAGGAAGGAGGACAGTACATGCCCAGATTCCTCCATCTTGACCCCCCCTGTACACTTCTTGACCCCCCTGTGCACTTCTCATATGAATCCTAACATTCTACTTTTCTATGTAATAATAAACTTATTTTATTCTACTTTCCCTGGTTTGTAATTCCTCATATAAAGTTGGTAATTGTTTCCATGGCTCGAGATTGAAAGCAGAGGGATCTTTGGCTCCATTCCAAGCTCTCAGAGCCCCCTGCCAGGGTCTCAGCCCATCCAAGGCAGCAAGAGGGATGTCCTGGTTTCCCACACCTTATCATCTACTGCTGGACAATTACTATCAAGTATACATTTTCCTCAGCTTTTCCCCTTTAATTATTGAACTAGAGGGTTGTCTGATTAATATTAACCTGCCAAAGGGAGCTGTTCTTAGTGTATTATCTCATTGCTGATATATCTGAGGAAACTGGATGTTCCTGGAGAACATGTACGTGGTGTCTCTGTCTTCTCTGCTGAGAAGGTTCCAATATTTTGTTCTATCTCTGAAGAATTCCTGTTCTTTTTTAAAATACACACCCTTTCCTTTGTAGGAACATGGGCCTAATTTGTATAGTAATAGAGGGCATGGTGATGCCCATCTTCTTTTGCTTTTTGTTTCACAGGGACCATGTAGACCCCAGGGTGACTGTAATGTTTTACATGTCTCTAAAGTCCAAAAGCATTGTGATTCTATAGACACTGGCAGTCTTCTGACTGGTTTCCAGTCAGCCATCAGTGATATCTCTCCTTCTGCAGTATCCTGCTAACACAGTGAGGATTTGGGCCCACTTCTCCATGTGGAGAGTTAGTCTTGGATAGCTTCTGTCTTGGCTGCTTTGTCCTTTGTGTGCTGTGTTTTAGCACACAGCATTAAGCAAGTGCCCTCAGGCACAGCAGTTTGCCTCTTCCCCTTCTTTGCCATTACATCTGACCACCAGATTGATGTAAGTAGCATGTTAGCAGATGGCACATATTCTTTTTCTGTCAAACAGATGACCTGAAAAAATTGTCAGCTTTTATGAAAAAAGGGCTGGAAGCCCAGTTTTTGGCTGTAATTTATCAAAGTATATCTCATTTCTGTTTACACCAGGTATTCACATGGACCCCAATCTTTAGTGGTTCTGCCCTGCACATTCACTGTTTTATTGCAGGGCAGATGACAGGGTGACAGTTTCTTGGGCTGTTTTGTTTTTCTTTGAAGAAAAGGATAATCACCATCTATCTAAAGAAAATCTGTGAGCCAGTGGCATGTCCACTGAATGTGTAAGTAGCTGCCCAGACAGCCTGTGTTTCTTTGATGTAAAGCCGTCTTGGGGCTTTACATCAAAGAAACACAGGGGCACTAGAGGGGCAAAGAACCCAGAGGCACTAGAAAGGTCAAAACAGTTTTTGCTTTGAATGTGGTATTAGTTCTCTTGTACTTGGATATTGCATACTGGGGAAATGCGTAAAAGGTAAGTGAAAAAGTAGGTGGTTTGTTATGATGTTTCAGACAGACAAGTCAATCCTGCTTTAGGTAAGCAGCAAATCTAATTGACTGCATTCACTGCAACGGGAGCTGTATGACAGAAATACAATATGCACATTTGACTCTTTTGTCTTTTATTTTTTTAGAAGATGTTTTAGTGCTTCACTGACAAATGCATAAAATTCAATAGCTTTTCTTTGATTGTTGTCAATTTAGATAAATATGCCTGAAAAGTACTGTAAATACAGCATTTTGCTTGAGGTATTTGTACAGGGATTTCCACTAAATGTGTACAGCCAGAGGATAAAATTAATCTGAAATTAATAATGTAGTGCTCTGCAAGAAGACGTAGCAAAAAATAGGATCTACAGATCTCACCCAACTAAATTTTTAACATTGTACTCAGAATATGTACTCAGAATGAGTGAGCAAACATTAGATATTCAAGAAATGTTTGCCAAGTCTGCTGCAAGAAGCATAGACAGCTAAAAGATGTCAACAGGGAATATTGTCATAGCACTAAGAATAATGTGTTATCTCTTGCTTTACACTGAATACCATGTAAACATTTAATCACAGAATAGGAACTACTGAATGCAAGCATGAGAGTAGCATGAGAGTTGCATTCACAGCCTTGCACTAATCAGGAAAGTTGTATTTATTGCTTCTGATGAATAAATAATTTTAACTTTTTTTTTTTTTTAACATGATATGTCAGCATCCTAAACACCTGTATCATTGTAATGTTTGTGAGATCTTATTTCTGGAGGAGACTGAATGCAAATATTTATTTTTCTGTAGTGAGATGAGCCTTGTAAAGAGACAAAAATAATGAAAAATATGATTGCTAAACATTAGGGTGCAGTGCTGGTGTTCATAATATATAATCTCATATGCACACATATAAAATAGTCATAAGGCAAAGGCAACCATTTTGCTTGACAACTTTATCACCATCTCCCACATTCAGTCACTCAGTGACATGTGCTGAAACTTCAGGTGTTTCATAAAGTGCCAAGGCTTTATTGTTTTAGTTATGATGCAGGAACTGGTAGTGGAGGGTTTCAGTGCCCCAGTGTTGTGGAAAGAACGCTTAGTGCATGAAATAAGTTTCAGTGTCATCACACAATTGTGCATTTTACACCATACCTATACTTGGAAGGTTAGGGGAGAATATTTTTTCTTGATGGGTGAGAATGTTATTTTTATCAGAGCTGGGGTTACCAGTTGTTACTCCTGATTTTCACCCTATGCACAAACTATCATCCTTCTAAGAAGTGACCTCTTTCTCCATCCATGGAAATGAAGTGTGTCATAAATTAATTTAATGAGAACAGGACTCTCTCATTGCTATAAACTAATCAAAAGTGACCTGTTTTGCATGCAAAGGATTATCCTCTGAACTTCTGAGATCAAAGCAGATCTCAGATAGAGAAGCAAGTTTGAGTATTCTCTGAAAATCTTACCTAAAGAGACAGTTACTATAATTTTTATTTCTTTTGTTACTGAAACTTTATCTTTCTGCTGGTGTTAAATAGCTTAACAATAAGGTATTATCTTTTTGCTCTGGGCAAAAGTTGTTTCCATGTTAATATATGTCTCATCACAAAAGTTAATATATAGTTATCTTACACACATTTGAAACTCAATGGGAAGTTGAACCTATCTTCATTTCGTCTAAAAATTTCTCAAAGACATGAAAGATTAATCTGTTATTAACATTTGCATGCAGCTATTTCTAAAATGCATTAGTTGGTTTCTGGGAAATTAATTAATTCTGAAGGAATGATGAAGTGTTCTTAGCTTTGTAGGTTTTACACAGGACTAGGTTCTTACCGAAAGTCATGGTATTTCAACAGTAAAGCATTAAAAGGGGCAAGTTCAGAGCAATGCAACTTGACCTTTTCATCTTCCCAGCTCTGTAGAACTCCTAAAAGACTAATTTTTGTAAGTCACAAAGTGACTATTACACCATAAAGAGCAGCAGTAACTGTGCTAATATTTTTGTTATTTATAAACTGGTTTCTCATATTAAAAAGATCCACTTAGGAAGACACAGAAGTCTACATAAAAATTGAATATCAAGGGAGTCAGGCCAGTCTGCAGGACCCTTTTGTGCCTATTCTGGTTCAATATGCTCTAGTCAGTCATGTCTATCCCTGACTTCTCTGCCAAAGACACATTTTTAATGCATTTCTGTTGAGACCTCACCCTTCAGACCTCTTCAGAATTACAGACTTGCTTCAGAGACACTGAAGTCTCTACCCCAATTTGTGTTGTAAATCCCTTTTCATGGTGTTAAAGTCATTATAAATCACTGTCTGTAGCATTCCTGTTGCATTTGATAGGACAGATTCACTGAGGCTTCTGCTCCAGAGTAGGGATCACTAGGAGAGCCTGTGGGGAGAGCAGGGGTGGGGCATTGCTGCTGGGCTCTGGTGCTCTTTGTAGACTCCAGACTCTGATAAGTGTGCATTAAAGATTTGTAGTAATGGATTTGAGTGCTAACACAGAAGGAATTCATCACTCCCTGCACAGGGCTGTGACATGAAGTACGACACAGGAATGGAGGAAGTGTGTGAAGAAAAACTGAGAACTTGCAAAAGGGGTGGATGTGCTGCAATAGGAAACACTCAGACAAGTTTCAGTCCTTAAATTAAAATAATTAATAGTGCAAATAGCTGTATTGCATTGATCTGAAGATGTTAAATAGCTCACAAACTGAATGTGAGTCAACAATATCCTGTCATTAAGAAAAAGGCAATTGTCCCAGTGAGGGTGACAGCAGCAATAGCTACCAAGGGTATCAAAAACATGACCTGTGGGGACAGGGTTGAGGAACAGGGCTTTAGCTAGAGAAGGAGAAAATGGATGGGAGACATGAAATTAGTTTTTGGCTCTCTGTGGGAGAGCTGCAAAGAGAAAGTCTATCTTACAACTCTTCTGCTACTGGGATATAGTAAAACAGGTTTAGCAAGTGAGATACAGGATTAGAAGCCAGGAAAACTTGCTAATGACTGGAATGAATAAATGCCAAAGAGGATTTTGGGGTTGCTGCTTGTTGTCTTCTGAGCCAGCGGAACAGATCATCAGAAATTGCTTTAGGAATTGTGATCCTACCTTTTGTCAGGAGTATGTCTGACATGAGCTCCTGAGGTCAGTTCCAGCAGTACTGTCTATAGTATTATGAACTACAGAAGATGAGAAGGATTGAGTCTGTGCTACCAACTCTGTGTTAGTGGAGAAAGATGGACATGTGCATGTATTTGGGGTGTCTCAGTCATTAGAACTGCACAAGGGCAGGTAATTCAGCTTTCCCATTGATTGTTGCCCACCTTGCTGCTTGGAGAGATCTGTTGGTCACCCGGAGAAGCCTGCAGCAGAATTTCTGTACAGTCAGCCTTTGGCCTGGGGTTTACATTAAAACCATGGACTTTGCCTGACATGCAGCTTGCTGAATAGCAAGGCAGGCTTTTTAGCTTTCTTCCATACCTGCTAAATTATTTCTAGGATCTGTGATTTGAAGCAAATTTCATTATTTACACTGTATCAGCTCTGTAGCAGGAATAGATTTTTGTTCTGCATTCGCACACTACCCAGTACAATGGAGCTTCACAGTAACGCAAGAAATGTAATAATGTCACAGAGGGACTTGCTTCATCACTAAGGAGGCTTTTTCTATAGTTTCCTTGTGGTTCTGTACATCTCACATACAATTACAGCACAGAGAAAGAGCAATCTCTAAGCAAGCGGATCAGACTGACAGCTTCTTACTTCTATTCACTGCAGTGCAGTCACATGCCAAATATTAAAAAGAATGCTTTAGAAATACCAAAATGAGCAATAACATCTGTAAGGCACAAAAAGCAAAGGCAGTAAACAAACCAAAACAAAGCTGAACACACAAAGGGTGGTAGATTTTAGTGTCTGTTCCCCTTAAGGTATAGAACATTTCATAGATGATTGGCACATAGGATTGAATTAAAGGAAAAGCTTACTTATTTGCATCCTTTGAAAACTGCTGGCCATACATAAGCCTGGGGAAGTTACATAACTGTCATCCAGAGCTGTACATTCAAGTAGTAGTCAAGTAAGTTTAGCAAAATTATGTTTCTTAATGTTTCTGTAAGTACTTCACAATGCTATAAGGCAACAAACCTCTGTATACTTCAAGAGCATAAATGTTTACTTCTGAAGTCTACACACAGCAACATGAATACCTAAAAAACAAGTCACAATTAATTTTCTTGGTCTAAGAGACCAAGGCAATGTCCAGGAAGTCTAGGTGTCACCTCTCCCTCTGTTCCCTCTGGAATCTCAATCTCAGGATTATTTTGTATTTAAAAGTCCTTCAGTCTTTTTGGGTACCCTTTTCAATCTTTTTTGGATACCCTTTTTGGGAAGGTATCCCATGGAGGAGGTCTAGATGGATCTGCCTCAGAGCACTGGCCAGCCTTTTTTCCCTCTCTTTCTCTCAGCTGTCATGCTGGTGCTGCACTTCCACACAAGAAGGTGTTCATTCAGATGTCACACATATGTCTGTGTGGTGTTTCCCCCAGAAGAAGTCTTTTGTCCATGTATTGCCTCTGGGAACCTACCCTGCAGTGCCACCACCTAGCAGTCTGTAGTCCATCTTCTGTCTCCTCTTGTCTGGAAGCTCTGTAGGTTTTGAGCTCCTGAATGTTGATGTGGGTCTATGTAATCATAATTGTCTTGATCAAGCCCTTCTAAGTGACATACTGCTTCCAGATATACCCTGAGCTTTTTGAAAGTCACATGCTGCTCACACATGTTGTGTCTTACACATCAAAATATATAACTGAACTCCCTCCTCACTGTAAACACCTTGGGCTGTTTGGGGTATAGTGAGATGTTGCTTTCACTCAGCCAACAGAAGATCGATGTGTTTTGCGTCCTCAGAAAGTCCTAAATCCAGGAGTACCATAAGTAACAAGTTGATAACATTTATTGGAGTTGCTTTCACTGGTTTAGATGGTTTGATGAATCCAGGCCCAAAATACTCCTAACACCAAAGTGGGGCTGAAGATGAGAATTTACATTTGTAGATCTCGGTGTTGTTTTGGGCAATGCTTGCTTTGTTTTCAGGGCTTGTTTACATCTAACAGATGAATGCTGGATGAATTTTTGAATGGGGAAAAATATACTGTTTCAAGTGAGCAAAAACAAACAAGAAACATACCTTTGAGCTAGCCTGTCGAGTTTCAGCTACACATTTCTTGCATCTAACTATTTAATGTTGTTCAAGTAGAATTTATGAAGAGCAAAGACAGGCAATTCGGTAAATCTATTGTCTGTAAAATACAGTTTGCGTGACTAAGGCAAGATATATGCTTAAATCTAATAATTTATTTCTGTATATAGACTTTTATTTTCAAAACTTTTGGGTTAGTTATAGCAAATTGTATTACAAAAACGTTTATTTAAACTTCATCTATTTCCTCACTATCTTATGTGTCTACTCTGGTATAATTAAAGTACAAATTATTTAAGTGCAGGGAGTAACTGTAATAGCAGTTGAATTAAAAAAGTAGTGGAAAGAATTGAAGTTGTATGTCAAATCTCTTTAGATCTTAAGTTACTATTATTGAAAATCCTGTAGGTCAGGTTTACTTTTATAAAATTACCATGCAAAAGCATCAGTAGGCAAAATACAATCTGCATAATTGAAGCAAGTTAAATTATATGCAGAATGCCTTGAACAAATAGCTATGAGGGACATGTACTTATACATAATCATTAGTGTAACTCTGTAAGTCCACTTAGTCTTAATTACAGTGCTGCAGAACTCCGCACAGAAGCTGTGAGATGTGAAAAGAGACATTTTGCATATTGCTGCAGGGATCACTGTATTTATGCAAGACAGTGACATGGCTTTACTCTGAAGGGCTAATTGAAACAATTGGGTTTGACTACACTGGCAATGTGGAAACCAAGCAAGCAGAACAATGGCAAGTGCCATAGGACTGCTCAGCAATCAGAGCTGTCATCTGGTCTGATTTGCACATGACATATCAAAAGCATTATGGCATCTTCCTCTAAACTTTTAATTCGATGAAACACACAGACACCCAACCCCAAATCTCATCAGAATATTTTAATTTCTCCACAAATAAAACATTGCACAATCCTGTCAGCAAGCCTGGAAAAAAGCAATGATAAACTATTGCTACCCTGAGATCCCTAGTTGGGAAAGAGTTAGAGCTTGACATTGATATCACTTAGATTAACATAAATCTTAAGAGATTTTGTGACAGTCACTGGTGTTACTCTGGTGAAGAGCTGGTCTGGTACTAAAGTTATCTCAACAGTTTATCAAACCCACTAAAGACAGGGTAGTACTGCAAATAGTGGAGTAAAAAATAATATTGTGAAGTTAACTGTGAAACATAAAAGGTTCTCTCCATGCTGTATTTTTCCAAACGTAGTAATTGCTAAATAGACTCATTTTCTAAAGGTAATAGTGAGGCTTCCAACACTCTCCCCCAGTATTGCTCTGAGTAAGTTAGGCCATTACAGAGTGGGTGGAGGACTGACTGGATGGGCACACTCAGTGGGTTGTTAGCAGGGTGTGCTCTGCTTGGAGGCCGATGACAAGGATACCACAGGGGCACCGCTGACCCTGTCCTTTACATCTCTGTCAGTCGCCTGGAGCAGGCCACAGAGTGCAGGCTCGTCTGGTTTCCAATGAGGAGCACAAGGGCACACAGGAGAACAAAAGACGTGATGTCCCGCAGCTGGCAAGAAAGAACCTGGAGCAGTGACACAGGCTGGGGCTGCCTGGCTGAGCAGAAGTTCTGCTCATGAGACCTGGGGGTCCCGGCGGACAGCAAGCTGGGCACGAGCCTGCAGTGTGCCCTGGCAGCACAGAAGGACAGCACTATCATCAGCTGTATGAGCCACGGCAGAGCTGGAAGGTTGAAAGAAGCACTTGGCGCTTGTGAGATCACATAGTGAAATTTCTTCACAGAATGATAGAAAAAATATGTTTAAAGAAAAAAATTATTTGGGTAGAAAAAGAAGCTGGAATTGTGAAGTTCAGGGAGATGAATAAATTTTTAGAGTGTATGGAGAACAACTTTTTGTTGCAGCTGGTGGGTGGGCCCACCAGGGGAGGGACTATGTTAGATCTGTTGTTTTCAAATAGAGATGGGCTGGTGGGGGATGTAGTGGTTGGAGGCCGCTTGGGGCAGAGCGATCATGAAATTATAAAGTTCTCAATATTTGGTGAAATGAGGAGGAACACAAATTAGATTCTTACACTGGACTTCCAGAAGGCAGACTTTGGCCTACTTAGGAGACTTATTCAGAGTGTTCCTTGGGAAGCAGCCCGTAAAAACAAAGGAGTCCAGGATGGGTGGGTGTTCTTCAAAACAGTGATCTTGAGGGCACAGGAACAGACTGTCCCTGTGTGCCAAAAAAGAAGTCCATGAGGTAAAGGTCCAGCTTGGATGGGCAAAGATGTTTTGAAAGAACGTAGGAATAAAAGGAGGTTGTATCATCTTTGGAAGGAGGATCAGGTCTCTCAGGAAGTATTTAAGGAGGCTGCTAGAATATGTAGAAAAAAAATTAGGGAGGCCAAAGCTCAGTTTGAGCTTAAAATGGCAACTTCAGTAAAGGATAATAAAAAATGTTTTTATAAATATATTAATGGTAAAAGGAAGGGTAAAACCAACCCTTGTTCTTTACTGGACGAGAGAGGGAACTTTGTAACTACGCATGAGGAGAAGGCAGAAGTGNCCTTCTTTACCTCAGTCTTTAGTGGGAAAATGGCTTGTCCCCAGGACAACTGTCCTCTCGGGTTGGTTGATGGTGCCAGGGAACAGAGTTGTCCCCCCATTATCCAAGAGGAGGC
>WBNO01026058.1:0-16516 GCA_013400575.1 Peucedramus taeniatus | reverse complement strand
TCTCCAAATTTGAAGGTTTTCACTCCCATTCTGACTGGGCTCATCTCAGCCTCTGTTCTCATATTTCCCTCCATTTATTCTTGTGGAAAAAATGAAATTAAAGGCCTGTGGTGGCAGCTTTCCCCATCCTTGGGGAAGCTGGGCTGGAGTGGAAATGGCCTGGAAAAAGATGGAGATTTCTGCTGGAGCTCCAATTATTGACCTAGTTAATTAGTGTGCCCCCCCAGCAACACAACACAAATAAAGCAAACTCAGACTTTCAGCCTGACTCTGCAATTATGATTTTTTCACCCTAATTTTAGTGAAGCACTCCCCATTTTCAGTGGAGAGCTGGGTTTGGGAACTGGAAGTGGACTGGAGAGGAAATGGCCTGGAAAAAGATGGAAACTCCTGCTGGAGCCCCAATTATTGGCCTGGTTAATTAGTGTGCCCCACCAGCAACAGCATTCCCACAAATAAAGCAAACCCAGGCAAACCATTAAACACAAAATTACATTTTCAGCCTGACTCTGCAATTATGATTTTTTCACCCTAATTTTAGTGAAGCACTCTCCATTTTCAGTGGAGAGCTGGGTTTGGGAACTGGAAGTGGACTGGAGAGGAAATGGCCTGGAAAAAGATGGAAACTCCTGCTGGAGCCCCAATTATTAACTCATTAATTAGTGTGCCCTACCACCAACAGCATTCCCACAAATAAAGCAAACTCAGGCAAACCATGAAACACAAAATTTGCATTTTCAGCCTGACTCTGCAATTATCTTTTTTTAATCCCTAATTTTAGTGAAGCACTCCCCATTTTCAGTGGAGAGCTGGGTTTGGGAACTGGAAGTGGACTGGAGAGGAAATGGCCTGGAAAAAGATGGAAACTCCTGCTGGAGCCCCAATTATTAACTCATTAATTAGTGTGCCCTACCACCAACAGCATTCCCACAAATAAAGCAAACCCAGGCAAACCATTAAACACAAAATTACATTTTCAGCCTGACTCTGCAATTATCTTTTTTTAATCCCTAATTTTAGTGAAGCACTCCCCATTTTCAGTGGAGAGCTGGGTTTGGGAACTGGAAGTGGACTGGAGTGGAAATGGCCTGGAAAAAGATGGAAACTCCTCCTGGAGCTCCAATTACTGGCCTGGTTAATTAGTGTGCCCCACCAGCAACAGCATTCCCACAAATAAAGCAAATCCAGGCAAACCATGAAACACAAAAGTTGCATTTTAAGGCTGACTCTGCAATTATCATTTTTTAATCCCTAATTTTAGTGAAGCACTCCCCATTTTCAGTGGAGAGCTGGGTTTGGGAACTGGAAGTGGACTGGAGTGGAAATGGCCTGGAAAAAGATGGAAACTCCTGCTGGAGCCCCAATTATTAACTTATTAATTAGTGTGCCCTACCACCAAGAGAACACAAATAAAGCAAATCCAGGCAAACCATGAAACACAAAAGTACATTTTCAGCCTGACTCTGCAATTATCATTTTTTAATCCCTAATTTTAGTGAAGCACTCCCCATTTTCAGTGAGAGCTGGGTTTGGGAGCCAGGCCAGGCACAGCAATCTGCAGGAGGTGCTGAGCTCTGCAAGCCTTCCCTGCAAGTCAGCAATGCCCCTTTCCCCATCAATAATCCCAAAAAGAACCTCATCCATCACCAGCCATTAGTGTGCTCTCAATTCTGGCTGCAGCCAGCTCACTGAGGCTCCAATTTTTTTTTATTTTTTAATTTTTTTTTAATTCCTTGGAAGGTTGGACTTGATGGGTTTGGAGGGGTTTTCCAAGCAGGGATGAAAGCCAGGATTTGCAGCTTTGGGCAGCTATAAAGATTCATTTTAAGCAGTAAGTGGCTTTACACAAATATAGCACATCCTAAAAGCATCCCATAAGTCTAAGAAAATTCAAATTAATGCAGTGGATAGAATAAGAATAATGCTCAGGGTATTATCAGTCACAGATATTGCTTAGTGTTCAAATCCAGATTTCAGATTTGATTCAAACATGAGCAAATCCAAAGGAGCAAACCCTGGAAATTGTATAAATCTGTATTTATACAGATTTTTATACAATTTATACAAATTGTATAAATTGTATAGAAGAGAATGTGGGTTTATCCAACAAATTCCTTAAGCAAAGAGGATCCTTCAGGCTGGGGAACTCTGAAATTCCAGGCCAAGCACAGGAGGTAAATGAAGTTTGAGCAAGCTAAAAAAAGCTTATTAAGGACAATTTTCTATATCAAAACCACAAGAAACAGGGCAGTGACTCTAAATTTCTTAATTTAATATGAAAGGAATCTTTACAGCCTGGCCATTGTTACTTTCTATTTTTTATTTTTTATTTTTTCCATTGCTGTCTCCAGGTTTTTCCCCACTGAAACACAAAAACTCAGTTTATAACCGAGTTGTCAAACTGGCTGCTCTGCTCCCTAAAAAGCTCTCAGAAACTGGATTTGAGCAATAAAGCAAGAATTCCATTTGGGGATTTTTTATTATTATCAGCAGTGAAATACAGATTTACTGATTTATAATGGTTTGGCCTGGCCTGGCCGGATGTTTTTCAGGAGAATAAAATCCAGGAGTAAGAGGTCTGGATTCTATTAAGGCTTTTCTTTCCTTCTGCTGTAATTCCCAGGACACAAAGCAGAGACAAATGAGCTGAAGGTTAAGAACCAAATATCTGAATTAACAAAATTTAATTCCTCAATTGTCCAGAGTAGCACTGAGATATTAAAGCTGATAAGTGCAGAGATTGGAGAAATAACCTGGAAAACAAGATTTCAAAAGGTACTTTGAGGAATGACGTCTTCATTTTGGACATAAAAGCCTCCTTTTTTCCTTCCTCCTTATTTAAGCTTTTCAGTTGGTTCCTATTAAGCACTTCCTCTTCTCAAAGTTTATCAAAATGTTGAACCAAGTCTGTCTGCTTGGCCCAAAATCTGGCTTTTATTTCCCCTTGGTCTAAATATTCAGATTCTATTTAGGGGGAAAGAATGTCCTGGATATTATTATTATTATTATTATTATTATTATTATTATTATTATTATTATCATCATCATCATCATCATCATCATCATCATCATCATTATCATTATCATTATTACTACTACAATAACTTCTCAGTTTCATCCTGTACTAACACATATTTTTACAAGATTTGTAAATTAAAAGGCTGCTCCTGTTTTTCTCTACTTTTCTCCCTTATTTTCTGTGTATTTCCCATTTCTTTCTCAATAGTGCTCAAGAGAAGGGAATGAAAGCTTCACCATTTTTCAGAGAGAAGCTTGGCCATTTTTAAATTTTGCTTGAATTCTGACTGGGGTTCAGAAAGTCAGGGAACAGAGTGGTTGTGGAAATATTTTTATTTTTCTGAAAAAGCCAGGAAACACCAGAGCCTGTTCCTGTTTCACAGATGTGACACTCGCTCAAAGCCAGCAGCTTCCCAACGCTTCCCTCTGGAATTCCTGACTCCTGCCGGCCCGGAGTGAGCTGTTCTCATGGCATTTTAAAGGATTTCCCTCCTTTTAAAACACCAATTTCAGAATCAGCTTCTCCCCTTGACCTCCCGAGAGCGGCTCAAGCCTTTAAATCTCCTATAAAACCACGGATCTCCTATTTTAAAGCGTCAATCCCGGTTTTTCCCTGCCTGAACAGATTCACTTTGCTGCTTTTCCTCCACCTGGGAAAAATCTCTTGGAGCCTGAGCCTTAAAACCTCGGGTTTTGGAGAGCCCGGGCTGCAGGAAACAGAGGAGCTTCCCAGGAAAGGGCTCGGCCTTTATCCATGGAATAAAACAATTCCCGTGCTGTGCTCTCCCTTCCCAGGGCTTCCCTCAGTGCCCTAAAAACGCCGAGATTTTGGAGTCAATCCCGGGATTTTGAGCTTTAAGTTGGGTTTGGTGATGCTTGCGGTGATGCCTTCCGACTCGGAATAGTTCGAGTATTTAGAATAGTTCGGTTCTGGAATGTAGAATATAGATTCTCAGAATAGTTAGATTTAGAAAAGTGGGATTGGGATGGATAAAATAGGGCATGGAGCGGCAGGAAAGCACGGAGCTCACCCCGCGGCTCCGCAGCAAATCCGCATCTGGGAAAGCGAGGGAAATATAAAAAAATAACATAAAAAAAATCCGAAATGCCCAGCGCGGGGCTGGATCCGCCTGTGGGCGGCTCCTGGAGGGCGGGGGGTGGGATGGGGATAAAAACCGGGATCGGGGGGGATGCAGGCAGAGGGATGAAGGGTTTGGAGAGCGGTGCAGGGAGGAGCAGAAACCGGGGGAGANAGCGCCCAGCCCGGGGGCGCTGCCGGCTCCGCGGGGCCGGGGCTGAGCCGAGGAGGAGGAGGAGGAGGAGGAGGAGGCAGGGAAAGAAGGAAAGAAGGAAGGAAGGAAGGAGGAGCTGCCGCTGTGGCCGGCGGAGCGATGCTGGCGGCTGCAGCGCTGTGCGCGGCCGCGCTGGGATGCGCGGCGGGGGCGCGGCTGCTCAGCGGTAAGAGGGGCTCGGGATCGCTGGGGATCGTTTCGGGATTGTGTGGGGATCCCCCCTACCCCGAAAAGATCCCGCCAGCCTCGCCGCCGTGGCTGGGAGGGTCGGGATGCGCGGGCGGCTGTCGCGACATGGGCAGGGATGCTCTTGGTTCGCGGCGGTGCGGGGGGAGGTTGGGTTTGGTGGTTCTGGAGGGCTTTTCCAACTTTTCCGGAGGATTTTCCCCTCCGCCCTGCCCTGGGGAGATCGCTGGCAGATGCCGAGTGAGGAGATAAGGGGAATACAAGGAATCCTTTCAGCCCTGCTCCTAAACTGAGCGGGGGAGTCCAGCCAGGAGTCGGCTCCAAGTAATTTCCTTAGCTGAGAGAAATGGCAGGCTTGGCTGATAAGGCAGAGACTTTCTTCCTCTTTTTATTTTTAACGAGGGAAAACGTGTTTGTGTATCAAAGAGCCCGAGGGCAGTTTTTGTGACACTGTTTCTAGAGAGTTGCAGGTTTTTAATGACACTCTGCTGTCTGTGTTTTCCTTTTGCCTCTCCCAGCAGCAGTGGACATTTCCCTCAGAAGAGGTAAGGGGCTTTGCCTTTTTCTCCGAGTGTCAAATTCCCAAGAGACTCACAGGCTCTGCTAGAAATGCATTTTTAATAGTGCTCTCATAGTAAAAATCCTACTCCCGTTGTAATCCCTGTGCAAAATATTAGCAAACTCCATTTCTGGCTATTTAACTGCTGAAAAATTCCAGTGTGAAAGGTGTTTGAACTCCCACTCCTACAGTGAACAACATAAAAAGATAAAGGAAAGCCAGCAATGATCCCATGGCAGGGTTTATAATGACCTGTCCTTGTATTTGTTCCAAGCACACCACAAGTGTTGCTGAATGTTTTCCTTCTGTAAAAACATGTAGGTTAGCAGATTGTGCCTGCAAAGAAATATTTACTGAGCAAAACAAAACTGTTTGTTTCCACAGTCTAAATATTGGGACTGCTCTGCTGAAAAAAACACACGGGTGCATCATTTTGGATGATGTGTCTTTTCACTTTGATCTTCCCTCAGAACCAAAATAAGCTCTGCTGCTTCTGCATGAGACAGTCCTTGGCTTGTGAGAGCCTGAAAACAGACATTGTTTACTCCCTGGGCAGGCAGAAACATTGCAGAGCACAGAGCAGAGATGGAAATTGGGCTGTGGGAACTCATCTTGTGATCCTCAGTGCAGACGCTGGAAAAGGAAAGAGTTTGAGGTTGGATGTAAAGAAGAATTTCTGCCCTGTGAGGGTGGTGAGGCCCTGCTTGGCCAGGGAAGTTGTGGATGTTCCATCCTTGGGAGTGTCCAAGGCCAGGTTAGACTGGGCTTGGAGCAGCCTGGGACAGTGGGAGGTGTCCCCATGAGATGATTTTAAGGTCCTTTCCAACCCCAGATATTCTGGGATTCTGTTCTATATTCTGGATATTGGCACTGCAATATCCATTAAATATCCATATATCCAATATATAAATATTCAATATCCATTAAACTATTGCATATACATATATTATATCTATAGTGCATATAGATATATTATACATTATTGCATATAGATATGTATTGCATAAAAGATAAATCCTTGCTATCTCTGCTTGTATAAGGAAATCTCTAATTTTGACCATTTAACTCCTTAAAAATTATCATAATTTTAAAAAGCCTTCTTGAACCCTTGCAAGGGAACTTTGCTTTTTAAGAAGTTGCATGTATCAGCTTGCTGTGGCACGGTGCTTCTTTGGGAGGAACTCCCAGGGTCTGCAAATCCCAGAAAAATCATGAGGGAGCTGAAAAGAGCAGGACATGAAAGCACCAACCTAAACTGTGAGATTCAGTGAGAAAAATCTGGAGATGCCACTTGCCAAACAAGAAGCCTTTACCTGCGTCGTGTTTTCCATACAAACAGCACAAAACTCCTCCAAATCGATGTTTTACCCTTAATTTTGGTCCCGTTTAGCGCCGTTCCTGTGACAGTTTTCTCTCCCTCCCTGCAGGGCAGACGGTTTGCAGGCGTGGCACGCAGAAACCCTGCTACAAAATAGTTTATTTCCACGATGCCTCTCGCAGGACCAGCTATGAGGAAGCTCACCTGGCCTGCAGGGCTGACGGGGGACACTTGGTGAGCATCGAGAGCCCAGCAGAGCAGAGACTGATTGAATCCTTCATCAGGAGCCTCCTGGCTTCTGATGGAGACTTCTGGATAGGGCTCAGGAGGAGGAAGGAGCAGGAGGACAACAGCACAGAGTGTCACAGCTTCTACTCCTGGTCAGATGGGAGCTCCTCCAAATTTCGGTGGGTACCTGGGAGTGGCTCTGTGGGACTGGCAGGGCCCTCAGGAATTAAGGATTTTGTCCAAAGAATCCAAGCAGTGATGTCCTGTGCTCCTCACATTTCACTGAGCAGAATTCCTTCACTCAGGATTTTATCCTGAGAAGATAAAAAGGCAGAGAGAAGCCAGAGATGGGAAATAATCCTGATCTCATTGGCTTCTCCTGTGCTGTGCTCATGTGGAATGGGTTAGGAATTGTTTACCTGAAGTGCTGAGCCTGGCTGGGCTCTGGTGTGAGTTGTTTTCAATCACTGACCAATGGTCACACCAATTTTTGGTCACAAAAATCGTGTCGTGACTCTGAAAGAGTCACGAGTTTTCATTATTATCTGTTCAGCCTTCTGTAAGGATCCTTCTCTATTCTTTAGTATAGTTCAGTATAGTTTTCTTTAACATAATACAGTATCATAAAATAATAAAACAGCCTTCTGATCACATGGAGTCACAGCATCATTCTTCCCTGCCACAAAGTTTTTACAGCACTCAGGAATTAAGGATTTTGTCCAAAGAATCCAAGCAGGGATGTCCCAGCTGTCACTTGTGTTCCTTCTGCACTCATCCCATCACCCTCCTGGTGGTGCTTCATGGGAGTGGCTGCTTTAGGATGAATTTATCATTTTGGGGGGCTAAAAGGAGGGGAAAGTACAAGTGGTGTGGCCTTAAAAATCTCTGATTAGGCAGCTACAAATGACCTGAAGATTCCTGCACTGCAGATCCCCTGAAGTTTATACCTGATGTCCTGAAAAATGAAAATTTTTATTCCCTTACTGAAAATTCCTGCAGTGCAGATCCTCTGAAGTTTATATCTGATGTCCTGAAAAATTAAAAATGTGATTCCCTTACTGAGGGAATAACAATTTTTTTTTTTCCTGTGAGACAGCAAAATGTTAGAGCTGCAGGATTTATTGCAGGCATGGAAAACTAAAGTCTTCACAGCACTTTTTAGATTTCTGCCTCCTTGTCTCAAGGAACCACAGGATTTGTTATAATTAAATTATAAAAGAAGCAACATTGACCCCAATTTGCATCCTTGTATCAGACATGTAAAAACACCTTGAAATTTTGACCTTTTTTTCTCTGGGAGCAGCCCATAAAGCATTTCAGTCGCTCAGAAATGAACAAATAAAAACAGATTTTAGTATTATTTGATATCTTAAAGTCTCTCCCATGGTTCAGATATTGGGGGTGGATAATGGGAAGCTGGAACCAGAATCTGCTGCTAAGAGACAGGCACAGCTTTCCTGCCTTCCATTGGTGAGACACAGTTATTTCTGCTGAATTATAAAGCCAAGGAAAACACCAGGGGAGGAAGGAAGTGAGGCAGGAATAAAGCACTGGAATGGTTGGAAAAACACTGCTAGAAATGGGTGTTCTCCCCTGCTGAACACCTCGGGATGGATGGAATTATTTATGTTCTATGGATCAGCTCACAGCAAACTCTTGGCAGGCAGAGCATTGCTCGTTCCAGGATCAGTGGGGATTGAAAAATTGGCAAAATCAGGACACTTTTAGAGGTGTTTTCTGAGCTGCATAAAATATCTTCCCACTAACAGTGATATTACAGTGCTACCTCCTTCCTGTGCACTGCTTGGAAGAGAGACACAGGTGGCTGGGGGTGAGGTTTATTCTTAGAAAACAAAAAAGAAATGATCTGCAAGACTGTGTTGGTGCATTTGTGACAGAGGAAGCCAGGTTCTGCTTCAGATTTTTCATTTTTTTTCATTAAATAGGTGCCAAAATTTTGCAGGCGCTGAGACCGAGAGAGCGAAAATGATGATTTTGCACAGGTCTGAAATTGTGTGGAGAAAATCCTCTGCAAGGCTCAGGGAAAGTTCAGGAGAACCTGGACTTCCTTTACACAACTGCAGCTCATTTTGAGCTACTTTAATGTTCAAGAAAGGACCTTGTCTACAAGAAAACAGTGAATTCTAAGCACACATTCTTAAAGATGTACCCAGGGGCCAGAACTGAATCCTCGTTTCTGGTTTATTCCATGTTCATTCCTACCATTGCCACTACACTTAAGAAACAAATTTATTAAAAACTAATTATAAAAATCTGTTAATTGTACTAGCTGAGATCTTTTGGTAATGCTGACTGGGACAGGAAGGAGGGAAGGGAAATTGTGAGGAGCTCAGCTCGTTGATATTTTTGAACACCTTGCTTGCGGAGTTTGAAAAATCTGAATTAAAAGAACAAATAATCACATTTTATCACTCCCATTTTCCCCACTGTCGTAACCCCCTCGAACTCTGCTTTTTTCCCATTCAAGCTGCTGGAAGGTGCCCCTGAGGTGTTTTTTTTTGGGTGTTTCCCCAGGAACTGGTACGTGGACGAGCCGTCGTGCGGGGGCGAGGTGTGCGTGGTGCTCTACCACCAACCCTCTGCCCCTCCTGGCCTGGGGGGCCCCTACATGTTCCAGTGGAACGATGACAGGTGCAGCATGAAAAACAACTTCATCTGCAAATACTCCCTGGGTAAGGAGGTGTAGGAGACTGTGGGATCCGTGGTGGGTAGGATGGAGATGAGAGAGCTCTGGAGCCAGGTCTTGGAACTTGTGGTTTATTGCAAAGGGTGTGGGTGCAGGGCCCTGCTTGGAGCTGCCAGCCCCCAGAGAGAGACAGAGAGTGAGAGCAAGAGCAAGAGGACGAGTGAGAGCACAAGAGAAGAGGAATAAGAGAGTGAAGTTCCCCTTACAGTACAATAAATCTTCTTTTGTGTTGAATATTCTAATGCTCACCAACCAATCCAGTACAAGATACAAATCCTATAGCATCTACACACAGCCTATAAGAATCCTGACATTACCATACTGTGTTACATTTTAAACCCTAAAAACGACTCTTTGGGCCCCTTCTGCCAAGCTAGGAGGGTCTGCTCTGCCCCTTGGAGCTGTCTGCAAGCAGAGGGTCTTGTTCAATCAAAAGGGGATTTCCTTCAGGCAGCCATCCCATTGTTTTCCACTTGTTCAGTAACTGAGGCTCGGTGTGTCAAAGCTTGCTTTCATTTCAATCTCACTTATAGTTTCTATATTCTCAAAATCTTTTGCCAGACAATCATATTTGTAAGGCTTTCCTGTTTCATCTTCCCCAACAAGGAGGCTCTGTGGGATTTCAGTCCCCCGGGAGGAGGAATGAGGAGGGCAGTGCTGATAGGGAAACCCTTCATCAGTTTTTAATTTATGCAACAAATGAAGGGAAAAAATCTCAGTATCTGTAGCTGCTTGTGGTTTGCATAAATTCCTTGGGGGTTTTTATGAAGGGTGTGAGGTCTCAGATTGGGGGAGAACACTGAAGAACAGCACTCAGGCTGGAAATTGTGCATTTCACTCATGAGGAAGTTCTGCATTTCTCTTTTCTTCCAGAGAAGCCAACAAGAGCTCCAATAGACAATTCCCGAAGAGGTGAGTTGGACATATTTGTTTGGCATCTTTTTTTTTTTTAATTATTGCTGACTTGCAGTGGAAATACTTGTCTTGGTTTGGAAAGCCAGGTGTGTGCTAAAGAAGGCAGAAGCCTCCCCTGAAATGAAAAATGTAAAACTCCCTCCGAATTGTTATAAATTTGGAATTAAGGGGGGCTCTCAGGCAAAGATATGGGAGCAGGGATAACAGTTCTTTATTAGGGAAGAAAATAAAATAAATACAATAAACAATGCAGTAAATTGAAACAACACTGCCAGAGTCTGGATACAGCCTGACACCCTGTGGGTCAGGGTGTTGCACAGTCCCATTGGAATTGTGGCTGCTCCTCCTGCAGTGCCAGGGGTGGTTCTGTTGGAGCAGGGATCTTGTAGAAAAAGGGTGAAGTCTTCCTCTGAAGATCCAGTGGAAGAAGCAGCTGTCTCCTCTGGGAATCCAGTGGAAAAGCTGTCCAGCTCTCTCCAAAAGTTCAGATTGTATTTTGTTGAGGAGAGCTTGGCTCCTCCCTCTGGGTGGAGCATCAGTTCTTATCAGTCAGGCAGGGCCATTCAAGAGCTCATTGTCAGCAGAGAGCTCCCCTGAGGGAGGGCCCTTTGTGGAAGAGATGAGGAAAACTGCCCAGCCAAGAGGAGATAACTGCCAAACAGATGGCAAATAGAATCCATATCACCTTGAAATCTAGGAGAATACCCTGCCATTCACTGTCAAGGACACCCAAAAACATCCTGAGCAAGAAGCTCCCCTGCAGTTTGTACTTCCCCTGTGCTGTTCCTTGCTCCATCCTGCAGGGAAAACCTTGCTGCTGCTGCAGAGTTGGGTGATGCTGCAGGGATTGAGGTACAAGAGTCCCAGTGCACCTCACACAGCAGCTCTCAGCCTCTTCATTCTCCTCTCAGCCTTGCTTTTTATTATGTAAAAAAACCCCAAAATCTGCAGTATTAATGAAGCTGCTCCCTTCCAGCTGTGGCAACAGAGCCCTGGAAGGCAGAATTCCCAGAGGAACGCTGGAGGAAAGGTGCCAATGGAACAGCTGGGGGAGCCAAAGGTAAGCTGTGCTCTCAAATCCTCATTTCAAGTGTTTGACTCAAAATGTGGAGTGCTGAATATAGAAAACAGCCTCTGGAAAAAAAAAACTTCCCTCAAGTATTTCCCAGGACAGAATAAGGAGGTTGCTCTGGTGGTAAAAATGTTCAAAATCTGAAGCTGTGCAAAGTATTTTGGGTGTAGAAAAGCCACTTTTATTATTTATTTATTGTGAACTCTATTCTTATATTTATTGTGAATGTTATATGATGAATATTATATTATTGTTGTGACTTTTATTCTTATATTTATTGTGAATGTTATATAATGAATTATACTATATTATATTATAGAATTTTATATTATAGAATTTTATTATTATATCTATTGTGAATGTTTTCTTTGTACATCTGTGATTAACCATGAAAAACTTGAAATTTCTTCTCATGACCCTGATTCATTTTTCACCCCCAGACCCTGTTCAGAGCCTTGCCTTCATCCTTATTTCCAGCATTCCTGTGCTGCTTCTCCTGGTGGCCATCACAGGCATCTCCTGCTTTTGGCTCTTCATGAGGAGGTGAGTGGCATTTTTGTTTTCTGAATTAACACTGACACCTTGTCTGTTCTCAGCTAATTTCACCATCCTGCAAAAAGCTCTGGTCAGGAGTGTTTGTAGCCACAGAAATGCTGAGAAAGTGGTGTTGATGCTCCAGGCTGAGTTAATTGGGAGGTAAAACTCTAAGTAAATCACATTATATCCTTTTCTTGCATTCACAGAGGTAGCAGGCAGGAAAAAACATCACCAAGATTACAATTTTGATGTGTTAACCCTTCTATTTTTTTTAATGCAAGCTTTGAATTACCAGAAACTCCCCTTCAAAAACGAAAAATGCAGCAATGGAAATAAAAGTATAAAAATTAGGAGCAAAAAATATTTACCAATGTCCCCTCCTTGCTTTCCCTGTGTGCACAGCAGCTCTGAGGGAGATGCTGGCTGGGATTTTGGGAGTGTCAGGAGGAGTTTTGCTGCCCCAGCATCTGAGCTGGCAGCAGAGTGTCCCTGAGCAGGTCCTGCCCTGGGATTTTCCAGGAGGGCAGCCTGGAATGGCTGGAATCAGGAACATCCTGAGCCCAGCTTTGCTCCAGGCTCATCACCAAATCGGGAGGGAATGTTATAAATCAGAGCCCCGCCGTTGGTTTGGGATTTTCTCCATTTTATGGCTTTTCCCTTCTGCCTTGCCATCCTAAGGAGACAGGAGCTGGTGGATGTGGCCCCGAAGGGTGACAGGGCCTGGCTGCCACAGCCCAGGAGGGACAGCCCCAAGCTGGACATTTACAGGGTGATCAACAAGCAGTCCGAGGCTGACCTGGCTGGGGCCAGGCCTGGCACCAAGAATTCCTCCTTCCGTGGCCACGAGGGGCTGGAGAGCCCCTGCAGGGACCCCCAGGACACCTCCAGCAGTGGCCTGGTGACACTGGCCAGCACAGAGAGTGGCTTTGTCACCAACGACATCTACGAGCTCTGCGGGGACCGTGTGGGCAGGAGCAAGGAGTCCACCTGGGTGGACAATGAGATTTATGGATATTGAGGAAATGGACACAAAAAACCCACTGGAGTTTGGATTCTGGGTATAAAAATGAGTTTACTTGCCCTCTCTATGCACTTGTTTAATAATGATGTGTGTGGTGCTCGTCCTGGTTTTGCCTTGTGCCCTTATTCTTCTATTTTCTGCAAGAATAGGGGTTTTTAAAGATCCAAACTGAAAGGAATGTACAGATTTTTGCTTTGCACCAAGCCCCCTTTGCCTCAAGAATGGCTTGTTAATACCCTCCATTCCTTTTTGTACCAAAGATATGCCTTGAAACTGAAGGACAATCCAAAATCCTTATTTATTTATGGACTTCCTCCTCTTCAAAGGTGCTAAAAGCTCCCTGTAATTGTGATGGAGCCCTGCTTTCCTGGACAGCGGCAGGTGGGGAAGGAATCCCTTGGTTTGCTTTGCTTGTGTGTGCAACTTTTCACTGTTTAAATTCACTATTAAATTTTCACTATTAAATACACTATTAAATTTCTTCATCTCAACCCATGAGTTTGCTCATTTTTACTCCTCCAGTTCCCTCCCTCATTGTGCTGGAAGGGACAGAGACCAAGCAGTGCAGGAGGAATGACCAAGCAACCAGGTTTGCTTTGGCAGGAACACAAATATTTCACATCTTTTGTTCTGCAGGGGATTTTCTGGCTCCAGGAGAGCAACACTGCTGCAGAACAAGGCTGTGAAACACCTAAAATTTGTTTTGGTTGCCTAAAAGTTTGCTGTTCTCAACTGCACTTCAATAAATAGATAAGAAAATGAAAAAAAAAAAAATTAATAAGCTGGGAGGAAACAAAGGTTTGGCAAAAAGGTGTTTTAAATGTGGCTGAAACAACAACAGGACTGAGTGCAGGCATAGCCATGAATCTCTTCTGCCAAAATGGACAGGAAAAAGTTTTTAGATCTCAGAGCTGTTGCTGACTGCTGCAAACACTGAAATATTTCAGTTGTCACAGCTGCTTCTCACTTCCTAAATGTCCCAGGTGCTGTGGCTGCAGTGTCACAGGGGCTGTTCCTCCACCAGGACATGGTGCAAATAAAGCCCTGAAAGGAGAAATCCCATTAAAAAATAAATAATCTTCGGATTGTTTTGAAAACAGCATCGAGTGGGCAACAATTTCTCCTGAAAAGCAAAATCCTGGTGCAGGAGAGTGGTCGGGGCTGGGCACTCAAAGTGTCTGGAGTTTCTAATGCAGTAATTGATGCAAATCAAGCAAAACTTGTCCAATTTTAATCTTGTAGTCTTGGTCTCCTTATTTTTTTTTTTCTTTTTGGCAGCTATTAAGCATCTTTTAGGCACTGAAAAATAAGAATATGAAGGGGAGAACTGGAGTTTAGTTGTGTAAAACCATTTTTTGGCAGCTAAATGCGTGGTCCGACCTCTTGAGCCACCCGCTGGGCTCGGGCAGTGATCTGGGCGTGCTGGGAGTTATTAAGGCGAGGGAATTTTATAAATTCCGCAGTTTGACACCTCCTTTGGGGCATCCCAGCTGCAGGAGCAGCGACCACACGAGGGCATGTGCGCTCCACGTTCGTGTCCTGGAAAATCTGCTCAGCCCGGCTTTGGGAGGAGTTAAAATCCCTTTCCTTGCAGCGGAGCAAAAACCATCAGCGGCCGCTGAAAGCTGCCCTGAAAAAGATTTTTTTTCTTTTTTTTTTCTTTTTTTTTGTGGGTGCAGTTCCTCTCGCAGCGTTTCTAAGCTGTGCTTTTGTGACCTGAACTTTCCGGCTTTGTGGTGGGGTTTCTGCAGAAGTTTTCTCTTCCAGGCGCCAAAATGTGATTTATTCGTTTTGCACCCGGCATTGAGGCTTGAAAGCGGGCGGGAAGCAATAAATATATAATAATAAATATAAATATTCATCAAAATAAATAGAATAAATACAAATATTTATAATAAATAATGTTTGAAGGCTAAAAACTTCATTTAGGATGACGTGACAGAAGGAATATTAGGTAACATTCTGCAGGGGAAAAAAGTAACTTTAAACACGCCGAGTTTGGATGCGAAGAAAAGGTGAAAGAGGAGTGAAATTTGGCAAGTGGCAGCTCGGGATGACACCATTTGCTATTCAAAGAGGGTTCTGGAAGGCTCCCTCACGTACCCATCAATCACTGAAAGGGTGGATGTCTGACTAACCCGAGCCATCAGTTACTCACTGCCAGAACTTCTGCAGGGGATAAATAGAGCAGCAACAGCTCCCTTATTCTCCATGGCAGCCCGAGCCAGCAGCGTCATCCCAAAATGTCACTCCTTGGAGGGATCTCATCAGCAGTGAAGGACAAGCATTAATTTCTGCACAGAGATCTTCAGTTCCCTCTGCAGCACAGTCATCGCTGCTTGACACGCAACAAAAGTGACTTTTCACAAGGATGAGGCAGCTTTACGTGTAAAACCTGTCTAAAAAGGGAAAGAACGACACAACTTTGTTCCTTGCATTCTTCCCCTCTTTTTTTTTTTTTTTTTTTTTTTTTTTTTGAGTCCAGGCTCTGTTTTGAGCTGGTTGTGTCCAGTCTGGGGGTTCCTAAAGCTCTGTGGCTGATTCACCAGCACGTGTTGTGCCATCAGCTTTGGGATGGGCCTTGTTCAGTCAGGGGAGCTCAGCAAAGATTCCAGGGGTGATTCCTGGTTCCCAAATGTCAGAAAGGTACCAGTCCTCCAGCCTGGGATGGAGCAGGGCAGAGGGAGGGACAGGCATGAGCTGGGAGAGCAGAGGCTGCTGAAGCAAACATGGAATTTTAAAATGTAAATGCACACCTAAAGCGGAATCGGTGGACTCAGCACTGAAAAGGAAATTCAGCAGAAAGGGCATTAAATTTTTTCACACATTTTCAGCTCTGATGGTCCTCAGACCATTTCAGGTCAAAGGGCCCAACAGAGCTTCCAAATCTGCCTTCCCAAATGTGCAGGAAATAAAACAGCAGAACAGTTCACCGAGAAAGGACCTGCAAAAATCCCCCTGAGCATCTGCCTGGCCACTTCAGGACACCACAAAACTTATTTAGGGCATTATTCAAACACTGCCAGGCTTGGGGCACTGAGCACCTCCCTGGGAAGCTTTGAGCACTCTCTTGGTACAGAAATGCTCCATAATCTCCAGTCTGGACCTCTCCTGACACAGCTTTGAGCCATTCCCATGTATCCTGCCACTGAGAGAACAGCTCAGCACCTCCCTCTCCCCATCCCCTCCTCAGGAAGCTGCAGAGAGCCCGAGGTTGTTCCTCAGCCTCCCTCTGTCCGAGCTGGATGGGTCCAGCCCCTCCCAGGACAGCTCTGCTCCTGTCTCCTGCTCTGTTCCCCTCTCTGGGTGCCTCCAGCAATGCTCACATCCCCCAGAAATGCTGGGGCCCAGAGCTGCTCCAGGGCTGGGTGGTGCTGAGCAGGATTTGGGGAGACTGACAGACCCAGAAAAGGAATCACTGTGACCTGGAGTGACTTGGCCTGCTGGAAACACTGCTCAGGGCCAGGGAGGGGGATTCCCATCAGGAAACTGCATTTGGGACGTGCACAGCGTGATCCAGGTGCAGCAGCCTGGGGGCTCTGTGTGTGGGCTGGACAGACGGACACCTGGGCTGGACAGATGGACACCTGGGCTGGACAGACACCTGGGCTGGACAGACGGACACCTGGGGCTGGAGAGACAGACACCTGGGGCTGGACATAC
>WBNO01026054.1:0-34914 GCA_013400575.1 Peucedramus taeniatus | reverse complement strand
AAGTTCTTATTTCTTTGGGGCACAATGTACTCTTCAGTCTATACGCTCATCTGCCCTGTCTGTATTCACAGACCAGTTCCAGGCATGGGGAGAATGTTCCTGAGCCAGGGTAGGGAACAGAAGAAACATGAAGTGGCCTTTGCCTGAGACCTGTTCTAAAAAGACTGCTTTGGATGTTCAACAGTGTTGTGGTTATTAATTAGTACATCTACTGCAGTGTACTAAAGTGGCTTGGCTGGAAAACATCATAGTTTGTAGACACATCACCTGACAAAAAGAAGACCTTAATGTCTTATTGTCCACGTGCCTGCTAAAATTAATATTCAGCTGATTCAGTTTTTTCATTGTAAACAATGAAGCTCATGGAAAACTGAGCTTCAAAAAACCTGTTTTTTGCAGGTACCTGTTGAAGTAGTCTTACTTACAAAGTATTATCATCTACAATCAAATTCAGATCATTTTCTTGCAATGGAAAGATCCAGAAGAGACATTTATAATACAAAATTCTTCATGATATATCAATGGTGTATTTTTATTAAATGTTTTAAATTTTCTTGCTCCATGACTTCATCTGCCTGTTATTTAATTAGGATTAAAATGCTATAAGTAGGTTTAAGTGGTTACAACATAGGTCCCTGAAGTTTGCCAATATATCTGGGGTCCTACAAAACATATCCACACAACATCTTTGCATATATAGGGCAATTTACAACTGTATAGTCAAATACTGTAGTTTTAAGGGTGCCATGGATAGCTTTTGCTGTGCATCCCTGAGAGACACAATTATCCACTGCCTGTGTTCACAAGGCCGTGCTCTCACTTGCAGCTCTGCTAGAACTCACCTGCATGCTCACAAGCAAAGTTCTGCTTAAATTCTGAAGAAGTAAATAAATACAATTAAATTATATTCGAAATGAAATTTTTCTCATTCTCTTCTTGGTTTGTACCTTACTACTTCTGTTTATGCATAAAAAATTTTCAACACTAGAAAACTTGTCTTCTCTTGCTGCTCTACCACTGCTTCAACAGCAGGTATTAACCATAGCAAGGAAACTTCAATACATCAGGATTTAATTTAAATATAAGTAGTGAAATGAAACCTAGCAATGAGGTGATGACCCATAGTGATAAAAAGATAATTAAAATTTCCATTTTTCTGGTATGAGAAGAGCCATGCAGTGACATATATCAGATACTTGGGAATATGTCTAGGAATTTCCATTAATTTTGCCTTCATTTTCACTTTGAATTCAGACAAGCTCAGCTATGAATGTTTCTGTAGAAACTAAATGCCTGTGCTACCTAACATGTCAAGTTGGATATCTATATAGGGTACAGTTATATTCTGTATTTCTATCAGTGAGCACTGGAAAATGAAGTGCAAGAACAGATCAGAAATGCCCCTTGTCAACACTCTGAAGACTATTTCTTGAACAACTCCTTGGTAGCAGTACAGGATTTAATTGGTGCACCTTTCCACCGTTTCTCTGAACTATATTCTGCCTCTGAGTGGTGCTTACATTTGCATTTGTGCTGCTATGGCATGAACTGGACTGAAGATCTGTTCCAAAGTAAATATCAACATTCATCATTTAGCTTGTGTATTACTAGATATTAAACCACACTCTCACATAAGTCATAAATTGGGAGTATGTGATCAAAACATGTTATGCTATAGGCATAAATTACAGCAAGAGATAAACACACACATATCCTTTGCCTGCCCATATATCCTCTACATCATCCTGTTATTTGTGCCTGAAAACATGGTGAAAGTTCACACTGACATAGTTCAGGAAGCAGGAGTAATGTCCTGGCTGAGAAGCTGATATTCCCTTTAATTTTCCCTCTGGATTTGATTTTTGATAACTTAAGCTTCTGAAGGAATGGTTAGTCCCAGCTCTTTCCAGGGCCAGGTTCATTTCCAGCTGAGCATATTATGTGGGGTAAGAAATTTAAGGGCTAAGTCTTGGCAACAACTCAGTGTAAATAGTTTGGATTTCAGTGCCTTAAGGAAAGGATGTCACTTAAAAAATAGCTCTGGAAACAAGCATTTTTCCTCCTGAGAATAGCTCATAATATTTACTGGGGCCAAGTGCTTAAATTCTCACACATTTGCAGCATCTGGCTTTAATCAGCTGGTTGAAGACTTGATCCAATGACATCAAGACCTGTGGTTCCAGGGTCATAATGACTTAAATCCTTACTATGAACAAGAGCACAATCTGTTTTTCATGAAATCCTTTGTAATGAGGATGGGCAAGTTGGTGGACCTAAGCAGACAGTTCCTGTTTCACAAATAAGTCACCCTGTGAAACTGCCCTTCTGCTGCTCTGTTTGGTGGCTCAGAAGAGCACAGTACAAAGGTGGGTGTCCTAAGCCATCCTACAAGCCTTTGGAGCATCTTCAAAGCCATTCACTTTCCCATTGCATCAGGAACAACTGCTTCCTCACAGTGTGTCTCCTATATCTAAACATGGCACCTGGCTCTGCCAGCACCCATCCCAAAGCAGGGTTTCTGGAGGATAGACAGCCCCTCTATTTCACCACACTTGCCTCATAGCACTATTTGGAGCAAAACCATAGAAGTAGGATAAGCTAATAAAGATATTTTGGGGGAGGTGCTGTACTGTTAGCATGCTCATACCTGTTGGAAGATAGGGGCCAAGGTACAGCTGTACCTAGCTGTGCAAAACATCACCTGATGATCTCCTGTCAGAAAAGTCTTACTGTGATTTTTCTGACATCAATGACATGAAACCTTCAAATATTATTGCATACAATTAAGTGCAAACTTAGATACTAGGATTACCATTCAGCTTCCTTAAGTGCTGTAAGTGTTATCCAAAGGAATATTTCCAATGGAGCAAAACCAACTGGTGAAACCTATGAACAATAAAAACTTAACTACTTTCCTTTCAACGGGAAAACTTAACTACTACTCTAGGATCATATTATTATGTATACTTAAAGCACAAAGAAGATTGTTTTTGCCTTAAGCAGGCATCTCCATGTTTTTTTCTCTAATCTGCTACTGGATTCTTTGGAGTGTATTTTTATTTAATTCATACACAATATTAATTTTTCAAATTTTTTTGTCAATATTACTGTAAAAATGTTCTTCTACTTTTAAATTGCTTTCATCATTTAACTTCTTAAATTGAAACATTGCAAAGACTTCACAATAATATTTTTTCTGGCTTTATGGAACTTTCCCCATGCAATTATCTATTGCATCTAAACACTAATAAATGAGCTTTTTGTTCCATAGGCTATTTGTATCTCAGCCAGGTCTTACTGCTCCCATTGTTCTTTAAACTAAGGATGCTTACAATGAAGAATAAAAAATTCTTTTGCCCTTCCCACAAAGGAAAAGCTAAACAATGCTGGGACACAGCTCACCTCCTACATCCAAAAGAGACATTGCCTAACAAGTGGACTAAAAATTCAGGACAAATACATCAGAGAGCAGTCATGATTTTAAATCAAGTGTTAATCACATTCGTGTTCCTTATGTACTACCATAGTATTCATGCAGCCCTGGGCAGGCAGAAATGTGCTATTAGGGACCCCCACATCCCAGGAGGTCACAGTCCACTCAACATGCCTATTCCCTCACAGACTCCTGACAGCCAGGAACTCCTGTGCTCCAGGTCCACCCTAAAGGCTCCAATGGGATCAGAGCTAAGTTAAACATTAGTTTAGAGCAGCCCTGAATTTTGTCCATTTCCACCAAGGCAAATGTAGAGGCAGGTTTAGGACCAAGTAATGGGAGCTGCCTTGCTGTCACTTATTCAGCTGTATCCTGCACAGGCCAGACACTTCAGGTAAATGCTGAAGTACACAAGGTAATCTTCTGAGCTGAAGTTAAACAAACCTCTCTAAATTCTTTCCATTATAGTTTGCTCTTTGCTCATACCAATGCTAGTAGTACATTCCAGTCTTGCTGTAAAGCTGTCTTAGGAGAGCAAAGGACTGACCAGAGGGAAGAGAAAAGCAAATCACTTAGAAGACAGAGATCAAATCTTAAGATTTTCTCCCTCACACTGCCAAATGCAGTGATAAGTAATCATTTGGTATCTATGCAACAAAATGAGAAAAAAAAAAAAAAGCTTCCAAATTGGAACAGATTTGGTTTGTAAGCAAAAATAAGCCTATATATTTTGTTGATCAAGATATTCCTGTTGTGCCAACCAGCTAAAATAAGCTGCAGAATAATGCTAAAACAGAATTTAGGTGCAATAGTCACCTTTAAACATCACTGGCTTAATTAAAAGCAACAAACAGCTAAACCATATGTAGTCACCGTGTGATTGCAGGAATTTTAGCAAAACTCTTCAATAGGTAGGAAATATTAAAAATTAAATTATCCTTTCTTATTGTGTTTGTTACAGACATNTATACCACTGGACTGGTGTGTATCCACATTACATATCTATATCATCCATATCTCTATATTAATATCTCTATATATCTATATAATCTAATCTATAAATATCTATATAATCTATATCTATACCTATCTCCCATATTTCTATAATATAGAGAAGTGCTATATATTTGTGTTTGAATTTACTCATTATTAGCTTTGACACATTTTAACATGTTGCATACATGGAATACATACAAGAACTCAGCATATAAAAAGTATCATCAGAAAATGAATAATACATTAAACTTGAGGTTTCTCTAGAAGGAGAGAATCATGTGACTTCTATATGGCTAAAACACTTACCAGTGTGGATTTTCTTAGCCCACATCCACAGGATGGTTGACTTAAGTGACTGGAAGCAAAAAGTATAGAAGTGAACTCTCCGACTGCAGCAGCACAATGTGGAAACTAAAATAAATGTTGAAAGCTTTTCCTTTTCAAATATATTTTCTTTTTCAAATTCCATTGCACATTTGATAAAGCAAAAGGGAATGATAATCACTGGAAATACTAATCTGAATTAATTTTAGCTATGAATGAATGGCACGGAGACCTTTTCTTTCCTCTTTTGTAGGTCACAAAATGAATAGACTATGGCATTTAAACCAAGTTAAAATAGTAGTGCTAATTTTAACCTTGATAGATGAAATAATGATCCCACTTTAAGAAAACTACAGCATTGTTCTACTTCCAGTTTCCCCATGGGCCTGGGCTTCTCAGCAAACAGTCAAGTGGAAGAATGGCTGGAGGGGATGTGTGATGCCAGCACCACAGGAGCAAGCCAGGGAAGGGAGCCTGAGCTACAATCACCCATGGCAAGGTATGAGCCATAAAAGAGTCTAATAGAGCTGAGATCAGGCCATACCTACAGGGAACTGCATAACACCCTCGCTTAGGATCCCTTAGGTCACATATGGATGGACTTGTGCTTGTTTTTGTAGCAATCTTGAAAAATTGTTTGTCTGTGTTTGTATAAAGGCTTCTTTTACACTGTAAAAGAAAATTCTCCAGAAAAGATATGTAAGATGGAAATAACCAAATATTTTGAAGCATCCCACAGGGTTTATTTGGTTTCTGTATGCATTAACAATCATAGGAGCATGAAATAGAAAGCACCCTAAGCATTTCAAATAAGATATTCTTGCCACCACATGAAAAAAACCACACAAATTCATCTAGAGATTTTGTCATCTGAAAGAAGTCAGCTGATTGTCAAGAGACCAATGACTCAGATATCTCCTTAATATTGCTAGATGACCTGTCAAGGTTTACTGAAATTCCAATTACCAGAAGTCGTTCAAGCACTCTCTAGTAATAATTATATCCTCTGCTACCTAGTAGATGGTACTGAGCAGGAAATTGGAGGGAAAATATAAATCTACATTACATTCTAATGACTTAAAATTTAGTGAACAATCCAAGGAAAAAATGACTATTTCCAGATGATTGCCCCTGAACATCATGAATAAAGATAAATATTAAGTATCTTCATTGATGCACAAGAAATAAAAACACAGCTGAAAAACAATCTCCTAATCTATGTCTTAATAGCCATGTGGGTTCAGGTATTTCTCATTACCATGGTTTGAGAAGGTATAGGATTTAACTTCCTCCTCAGTCATTATGGCCTCATTCCCACATTTTAATGTTTAAATGAATCTTTATCTTTCTTTTCAAGAGATCCAGCTAGTTAATGGTTGAACAGCAATTCTAAAAAATGTTTTTGAACAAAGTAGATTATCATGATCATAATTTAAAATAATTCCATAAATGCTTTTTCACCATTGTGTAATATTGTAGCTTTAGAATGTGTTTTGGTGAAGCTTGCACTTTCATTGTTACCCTGGCCTCAAAACAAGAAGCTCATTAGTAAAATTGCTTAAGTATTTTATCTGGCAGTTAACACATGCAATCCAAGAGTGGTCATCATTGACTCATTAGGATAAAAAATATGATAGGATAAATCTGATGAGACAGGGAGATTTATGGGGTCAAAATGTGTGGATAAAAGAGCATGGGATGAGTCCAAATTAATTAGTTGCTACGGGTCTGTGGAAAGAAAGAAGATCCTGGATGGCAAGAGCTGCAACCAGGCAGCATCCAGCACCAATGTCCATTTGGGGAGTTACAAAGCTTCTCAGAATGGTAAATCCAAATTTTAGCAGTAATCTTGTGGTTGTGTACTCATGGGGACAGTAGATAGAAGACAGATAAACTCATCAGGTAATGTGACCAGCCTAAGATTGCGTGTCCTAGTACATCTTCTGCTATACAGTACACCCCCACCTGCACTGACTAATGAGAACAGTCTCTGACCTGTTCCTTCATCTAGACTATGAAGAAAAATGGATAGCTGGAGGCCAGAGCTTGAATCATTGACCAGGCTCTGTTCGGTCTGCAAACTACTGTATCTTCTCTAATTATCTCACAAGTGCATCTGTGCTGACACAAGTTGTTTCAGCACACACTTGGAGAACTTACTTCAACAGTTCTAAGTGGCATTTACATTTCCACAATGCCACTCAGAGAGGTGACATGAAACATGTAAGATATCACTGATATATACAAATATCAGAATGTCTTAAATTGAGAGGGTCTTAAAAATGAGAGGGTCTTAAAAACAAAGGATATTTATTCAGTGCTGTTCATTAACTCAGTGTCAAATAGCTCATACCAAAATTTCCCAAATATGCTATTTCAGGTTTTCCCACTTTACGAAAAACATAACAAGTGAAGTACAAAATTTAAAATTGAGTACCCATTAATAACTTCTTGAGTATGAGAAGTGGGAGTACTTAGTAAGTGCCCCTGCTCCTGCATAGCAAGGCACTGCAGCACATCAGCTACTCAGGAGCATGTGGGCCACCAACTCTTGTGATGGCATTTCCTGAGGCTCAGCTGTTTCAAGGTGCTAGAGCTGCTTCTGGCTTCTACCTTGGCAATCAAAAGATAACTCAGGCCTCTCTGTGTTCTTCTGTTATTATTGCACAGAGACTAGATGTTGTCCCCTTCTCTATTTGTCTCTCTTCTCTATGTGGAAGGAAAGATTTTTGCTTTCATTATAACCAGTGCTTGTAACATTTTTTGCCCATCACAATCTCTTTAGAAAGCCGTGTCATATTTAGATAATAAATAAGAACATTTCTCAGTTTTCATTTGCATTAGCAAGTGCTCAATGGAACTCTTTTTAGGTGGCAGGGGTGCTGGCAAGTCTTAGAAATTTTTGACAGAAAAGAGAAAAAGGAAACGGGACACAGAGTCACATACTCATTCTCAGTAGCAACTTGGGCAATCACAATCAGCTTTCCCCATACTATTGGAAAGGTAGGTTTGGTTTGTGTATTTTTCAACTGATTGGCATGTTGTGCTGGGACTCTGTGCAGACAAAGCTGCCTGCAAAATTTTCTCTAAGAGAATACACACCCCAAAACTTCACAAGACTTTTGAATCAATAAATATAGAGATTTTTCACAAATCAGTCTAGAATAAATAATTCCTTAAACAGAAAAAACAATCCATCCAGGGTTAAATAGATGAAAATGACAAGATTTTTTGCAGAGAAAATTCCCTTCCTTCAGAGCCACTGGTAGTTCAGAAAAATTTGTGCGTTCCCTGTGGACCCCTTGAGATCTCTCCTTTCCATCTTGGCTGGCACTTGACAATGCAACTGCTCCATGTCTTGCTGGGAACTCTTCCTGGCTTGTGACCAAATGTCTGAGCAGTGGCTCAGGGGACCTCTTGCTTTCTGCCTGCCCTTCCCAGCAGCCAGAGAAAATACTGAGGGCAAATGTGATCTTTTCCCCACCACAAATGCAATCCTTTGGCTTTGAATCACTTTTTATTTGCCAGAGGCTCTAGAAAATGTATTAAAAAGAAAAAAAAATTCTTACCCAGGATTTTATCCAATCTTTAAACTGTGTAATTGCATCTGAAAACAAGCAAGAATTTAATATCTTGGCAGGTTTTCGTTCTTGATTAAACTTCTCTTAGCTACAAGGATAAATATTTCTTATTTAGTTAATATTGCTTGCTTAGCTAATATTGACCTCCTACAAAGGCATGAAATTTATTTATGTCAGTGCCCAAGGACTAAAGTCTAGTTCTCCATTTGAATAAATGGTTTTATCAAGTACAGTGGTAGATAAATTATTGTATATTGTGGTGCTTCTGGGCATCATTTTATCTTGCATTTTATGCCTCAGCATGAACAACTTCTGGTGCTGATTTTGTTGATTCTGAGTTTGAACAGTACACAGCTTTCTCCCTCAGGTCTCTTTTTCCTCTCATTTTACATTCTCTCTCATGTCCAAACTGGAGAGCCACTATCTGTCCCTATAAACGTCAGACTGGATGAAGCAAATTCCCTGGCTTGCCAGATTTAATTACTTTGTCAAAGGCAGATTCTGTATCTTTCTGAATGTTCTGCCTCAAATCCTGTAATAATGTGTTCCCTTAGTCAGAAACTCTCCTCAAATATTCTTTTGTTACTCTCTCAATATCAATAAGAATGCATCTGAAAAGTTTATTTGGCTTTGTTTTTATTTTTTTCCCGGAAGTAAAAAATTATTGCAACACTTGACTCATACAGTTTTGTCAAAGTTCCCTATTCACATAACAGCTCAATGGCCTATAAATTATATCCATTTATAGGGCGTTTTAGACTGATGACTGGAATCAAAGTTATCAGATTGCTAGACTATAGGAAAATTGGTTCATGAAAATTTCCTTTCAACATCTTAGCCTGCTGTTATGTAACAATTTCTGTCTTCCCTTAAGATGAATCAAGTTATAAAGAGCCTTTTTGTTGGACAAAAGTTATGGTCAATTTTAACTCCCTTAATTTATGATTGCCTCTTGGTTAAAGATTTCTGGGCACAAGGTCCAGAATTCATTAAAGAAGTTATAAATGCTGACCTTGATCTACCCTTGCCTCTGGTGGTTCTCATATCTGCTTCCCTGCCCAGGGGCAAGGATACTAATGTTGAAAATGTATTAAAATATGCCTCCACAAAGATTCTTGCTAATTGGCCAGATTTTTCCAAGATCAATAGCAAGCACACTGGGCTGAACTCTAAGTGCTTGACCTATGAATGATAAAAATTTCCAACACCAAAACTGACAGGTTATTAAGATGTGGTCCCAGGATCCCAGAATATTTTTCCTAATTGCTAGTTTATCCTGCCCAAAACTTGAATCCATAAGTTTCATGTCTCCTACTGTATCCTGTGGCACCATATTATAGCCTCTGGGATTATATTTTGTTCAAAGGTAATTTTTTTTATTTGGTTTACTGGTTTGTTTTGATGTCTCCAATTTGAGGAAGCCTCACATATGAAATTAATCAAGGCAAGCTGGAGAGGAAATGCATGAATCTGGAACATCTGCCTATGTTTTCCATCCTTTGTTTAACATAGTACACTTTCACACTTTCTTCCTATCTGAGAAACATGGTTCTATAAACAAAAAAATTAATAATTTTGTTATGAGCTTATTTTCTTCTTTGTGTTAAACAGCAGCTTCTCTCTGGTCTTTCAGTCATCCACTTCAGCCACCAGTACATGAAGAACAGTAACATTCCACCCAGAAAAGTCAAACCTGAATCTGTATCTTTGCTTGGAGGGAACATCTAGAATAGGATTGTTCTCAACTAACATAGAACATCTAAAAATGTCTAGATCTATGCAATTGCTTTAAGCTCCCTGCCTCATCAACAGAAAAAAACATTCATGTACAATCAGTGAGTCATCCTATCTATTTTAGGCATCTTAGTAAGATGCTAGAGTATCTTATTTTTCTTACTTAAGAGAGATTTCTTAGTTCTGTTAGATAAAAGTCTATCAAGGCCATCAGGAGTTAAAATTTTAATTGGCATGAATTATATTACATAAAGTAATATAAAACTATATGAAATTTAATCAAATTGTTCAAGGTATTTCTTTGGAAAACACTAGAATGAAAGACTACTTGATCTGCTTGATCTGGTCAGAATAGGACACACAAAAACTTCCAGTGTTGAGATTGTCTTCTGAGTTTTAACTCCATACTTGACACTTGATGCACTTTTTAGTATGAAACCTGTAACATTTCCAACAGTTTATCACAATTGTGTCACAGGAAATGATAATTCCTATGAAAAACAAATGATCCCTTAAAAATACTTCTGCAAAACGAATTTATGTTTTTTCTCAAACTATAAATATTTTATTGAATTGGAAAGCACACGTAGCAAATACTTCCTGATTCACCTTTAAGGAGAACCTGTATTGTTCTTTAAGGAGCATCATCTTTCTCACCTTCTGTTCTGAAATATGAGGACATAGATAAGTGGGAATAGAAGTGAAAATGCCTGGTTNAGGCTGTCGGTTCAGCTGCTGCCATGGGCTGCATGTCAGGAGAAGGGCAGAACTCAGGGGGAAATGGTTTGGTGCTGGGAAGAGCTGAGTCTGCTCTGAGTCAGCCTCAGCTGCAGGAGATCATGAATCTGAAAGCTTATGGGAAGAGAGGAAACAAAACAATACAAAACAAAACAGAAACACTCTCTATTCCGCCTGTCTCTAGTGACCCAAAGAGAAATGTGCAATCCAGGTAGTCAAAGAAGCTGTGGAATGGTACTGGGTTAACATTAAGGGAAATGGAACAGAGAGGAGACAGAGATTTGTTTTGAAAGTTTTGCTGTAAGTTTTTTTAGCAGGAAGACATAGTTCTCTCCATTCCAAAAGTGACATTCTTTTCTAGTATTAATGCACTAGAAAATTCTTCAAGAGACTGAAAACAATTGCTGGTTTCAAAGTGTTCAGTTAAAGGGAAAAATACAGTCCAATAAGCTAAGGACTTAGTAAAAAGAGTAAATAATTCTTTAAAATCCTCAGCTATAGTTGCATAAACTTAATTTGTTTGTAGAAACAAGATGCCAGGTCCTTATCAGTCCTTATATAAAGAGCTGTGTTATAAATGGTAGCTCAAGGTATTTTCAACATATCAGTTGGATGGATCAGAGCATTTGTGTCTTCTCTGGGAAAAAATTTACTGAATGTTCCTGAATATTGTCATGGTATGAATAAAACAAGCAATAGGTTTCTCTTAATTTAAAAGGTTCTACATAGTACCCAGTCAAATACTTAATGAACATTTTTCCAGTTCTAAAATCCTTGCCAAGGGATAGTCTTCTTCCTTGTTCTATGGTTTTTTTATAAAGACCTAGGTTTGAAGAAAAGAAAGTGAAGTCTCCTTAACTTACACATTACTTTGATCTCAGATAACCCTAAAGCTGGTGTGCACACAGCAACTTAAGTTTGCATACATAAAAATGAACTCTCTTCGGTGTATAGAAGATAATAGTAATTTTTACTTCAGGTTATTTTCTTTCTGCTTTAGTATTAAGCCTGTTCTGAGCTAAACTTCAGTTTGCTTTAATTGCTCTCTTTCTTCTAATTTTATGTTAATTTTTAATATTGAAGGGATTCAGCAGAGTACGGTAGAAGCAAAGGAAACACTCTCCTTTTCTGGCAATGTTTTGCAAGGAAATAATAGGCAGAAACTGTCTGTGACCATATTTCATGAGGGCTGGATGACACCTTGGAAAAGGTTGCCTGTGCCAAAAAAATCGCAGGTGAAGTTCTCACTTGAAAACTGCTGAAAAAAAATATCCTGACACTCCAAATTACCTATATAGAAAAACCCAAACAAATTAACAATGGCATTTTAGTTTTGTTCAGGAAGAAGAATTCACACTGAAAAATAAAGTCGCTGACTTTCCAACTGTATTTTCAGTGACCAATTATAAAATCACAGAAAAATAGATGAAAAAGTGGACTGAGAAGGTCACCTATTTTACCTTTGGGTTACATGAACTATACCTAACCAGTCCTGACAGATGTTTCTCTAACTTGTCCTTAAAATACTTCAGTGATAGAAAGGCTACAGGCTTCCAAAGCCGTTTCATACACACCAGTTTATTATGATAGATAACTGAACAGTTTAATCAGAGATTACTCTTAATGCTCCAAAGGAAAACATGTTTTGAAACTGCCTGAATATCATCCAGGCTGGCTTGAGAGAATCACAAGAAAATGTATAATTGCAGTTCACTCATGGTCAAGGCCAGGACCCAATGAAGTACATCTGTTTGCTCGAAAGGATGATGGATCAATTGCTGAATGCAACTGCAATAAGAATTACAAATTACTGGCAAAGGTACAGCATTAAATCCATGCAGCACCTGGTAAGTACACATGCACATGTAGCCTCACCAAATGCCAGGTAACCTAGTTCTCATTTATGGAGTGGGAGGAAACAAAGAGAAGACATGGAACACAGCCCAGTAATGTGGAACAGCTGATTAAAAATTCTCACCACTGTTTACTTAATAATAAGTAAATCATCTATACACACAGAACAGATAGTGCAATCTATTATAATCTTGCTACAGATTTTGAGGAAAATAAAGAAGGCTTCCTTTTTCTCAGTGGTTTTTGTTTCTATTTTTATTTTATCAGGGTCAACCCACTGACAATCACATGGGAGTCTTACACTGAGAATCAGATAAAAAAAATCTGGAAATTTCATAAAAATTTAAAAAGTAACCAAAGGATTAGGCAATATCCAAATTTCTCTGAATTTGATAATAAGTTGGCTATTGAATAACTGCACTGTAAAATCAATACATTACTGATATTTTTCAGTTCCTCCATCTCTCCCAGTATGACCTGTGCATTGGACCCAAGAAGGTCTTAAAGTCACGAATGTGTACTCAGTGCCTGGTATCACATATTTCGCATCTGTTGTGACTAATACCAAATTCACCATGGACCACAACCTTTAGAAATTGTTGGCTAAGGGAAAACGTTGGCTCAAGGGCAAAAAGAGCAAGCAAGGGTAGCAAAGAGAACAGCAATAGTTGGTCCGTCAGATATATTAGGAGAAAATTTTGATGTGGACATATTAACACAAAATGGTCTAGTTACACTGACTATACACTGCCTGCACAGGCACCATAATTCTACAAAAGAAGAGTAAAAGATTTTACAGATTACCTGCAAGACAAGATAGAAAATGCTGGAGTAATTTAAAAGGAAAAGAAATTATTTAAAAAATGGTAAAAATGAAACTAAGGGAGATGTGGGCATTTTCTGCAAATAGGAGAGTAGTTTAATAGTCAATAGGAAAATTAACCAAGGGAAGTTTAGGCTGAAAACTACAAAATAGCAGGGTGAGTTAGGTAGCACTGGAAAATGACCTCTTGGCAGACAGAGGCTGAAGAAACCCTGTCTCCAGATGGTTTTTTAAAGACCCTGTTAAAATAAACTTCTGTGGGGGCTACTTTAGGAATAGCTGATCTTGTCTTGGAGCAGGAGACCAGATCAAGACACCTGCAGCTCTGTACTAAACAGAGTAGGTTTTTAAGGGTTCAAAACATTTGCTTGCTCTAGTATAAGTGACACAACACAGACTTTGTCAGTAAAGACAAATGAAATACAAAAAGAGAGTTTCCTCCTTTAGCAGTCTGGAGCTAATGGGCTCTTCCATTACTGCAGATCTATTACTGCTTTATAAACTTGCTTGTAGCTTTGCCTCAAATGCAGGATCATGGTGAAACTGTAGAAATGAAGTCCTATCCAAGTAGCAAAGAATGAAATCAGGAATAAGGCACCACAGGCAAAGCAGAGACTTTTGAACAACTGAGAGAGCAATCTCTCTGAGGGTAGTCTGTTACGAAGGCTGCATAGTTGTATTAAACACACTCAATGTAAAATCCTTCTGAAAAATGTTTTCTTGGTAAAATGCATGAGATAAACTATTTCTTAGCCTGGATATAAATGGACTATTTCAGGGTCTGGACATAACCTGGGATGAGCCACTCTATATCTATGGAAATCTGAGTCAGTGGGACTGACATGGTTCATTCAATTCAGTATGTCCACTTAAGCCCCTTTGCCCCCTCACAAGGACAAGGACCAGCTGAGCTCCACTGCAAGGGGTTTAATGTTTGTTTTTGTAAAATTTTCAACGGGGCAGTTAACCAAGTGAATGCAGTAACCCATCTACAGCTCAAGTATATTGCACTTTTAGGCAGGCTAGAGGCTCTCAGACCAGGTGCAGCAGGCCACTGTTGATATGCCCACCACACACTGAATACTTCAATACTTTGAAACACAGCTGACTAATTCTCCATGAGAACGTGCAGAATCTGATCACAGATTATGGATAGAGGAATTATTTACTTTTGGAAACCTCATGGTAATACAGGGTCTTATTTTAAGACAGGATTTTTTTTATTTGTAAATAAAAAATATGTGATTTTGCTTGTATATGATATAATATCAGGGGCTTACTGAAAATATTTCTAGAAACAGGGAGAGGGTCAGGCATGCAGATTTTTTCCTTGAATAGTCCCACTGTAGTTACCAGAGAATATGGGATGCACAAATGGACAGTTATTCCTATAGCCCTCTGAAGTGACTGCAGGATCAACAAACTTGCTGCTGTTACCACAGCTATATCCCAATGGCTATATTGAGGTTTCTCCAAAAAAAAAAAAAATTGTGTATCTGGTTATGTCTTGTCTCTGTGGAAGATTTTCTTCACAGCAGAATGCTGCACCTGCCAGGGGACTGGTTTTCCCTGCATGGCACTTTGGGGAAGTTAGAACACACCAGTCTTCAATCCCACTTATCTTGGACAATCATAGAGCAGGAGAGCAGAGTGCATCATGACCTTCTCAAATTGAAGGTAATCAGTAATCTCTATGCTTTTCTCAGTCTATGAACGTATCTGTGTTACCATGTGTTTAAGCAGCATGAATCTTTCCTTACATCTGTGCATTTAATTTCAATTAATTAGAAAAAGTGCTAATCCTAGCTGGATTATGCATGGATTAAATACATAGGACAACCTCTAGTAAGAAGGTTGATGTTTTTCAATGCTGCATTTCACCACCAAATAACTGAACATTCCCTGTGGGTTGTATGTGTCCCCAGGAAAGGGTCATACTTGCAAGGTCAAAGCTCACAGTAAGATTTATGAATGATTAAGAATGATTTAATTTTAGAAATGCAAAAAAAAAAAAAAAAGCATCATATTTTGCTTTTTTTTCCCCTAGTAAGAGCAATTATCAATTCAGAGTCAAAACAAAAAACAACCAATTCCCAGAAATGTTACTAAAAGCTTAATGAATGTACTTGAAAAAATATAATAAACTAAGGAATAAGTGCCCAGTGAGCAAAAAAGTAATGTTTCCCTACTTGCATAACTATTTTAAGAGAATTTTTCTGCTTAATGATCTCAGCCTATTTCTATTTCTAGTTTTGCAAGTACTGCTTTTTAGGAGTCTCACAGCATTTGATACTTTACAGTGGTGTGTGCTGTCCCAGATGTGTCGTTCTGCATGCTAAAATACATTTGCAGTATTGCAGGTTTTATTCTGCTGACTCTAAGTACAATATCAAAGGCAGGTGCATGCAGGATTTGGATAAAAAATTGTTTATTTTTATAGCCTTTTTATTTTTTTTTTTTGTAAATATGCAAACAATTTCAATACTTCATAGGTTGCAGGGATGAAAAATGCAAAGGCTCAATACTGGAGTTGTTTTAGTAAAATTCCAGGGAGTCACTTGTTCAAACAAATTTTACTATTTTGTTAATCTTATGGATGAACCAGATGCTCAGGAAAAGACTATATGGGTGGCAGATTTGAGGGCTGGATTGTATTGTGAAAGCTGCCACATGTTTCTGGAGATTTTTTTTTAATGCCCATCAGTGCAGGGGATGGGGAGGATACATGACTTGTAAATTCTTAGAGGAAAATAGAAGTAATAATCAAGCCGGACCTACTCCTCAGTACTATTACTATTTTAGCACATCTTTCTTGAGCCAGATCATCTGATATAAAAAAAAAATGTTTAGGGTTTAGCCTGAATCTCTTTAAGCACTCACATTAAAATTGCTCCTGTTTCTGAGCACTTCCAGTAGTTATTAAATTATTATTTTTTAATTATTAATTTTTGTTCTATTTTAAGAAAAAAAAACCTAAGTGTGGCTCAATCAAAGTCACAGGAACATCTTCAGAGAAGCTGAAGATCAGCTGAGCTGTTCATGTCTTCACCATAGACAGTTTGTACAACTTGTAGAAAAGTATTTGGCAATACCAAAACATAAAAGACACAGAATAGGTTTTTGTTCTGGGTATTTAGACATCATTCTTCTACAAAGTCCAGATTCATTAAAAAAATTTAATGTCTGTAATAATGAGAAAAAATTGAAGAAATCTTTACTGGTTATATCAGCCTTTGTAGTAACTTTCCTTTTCCCTCCTTTGCACTCCCCCTGACACATGCTTGGCTCCGATTCATCCTAATTCTCTTATATGATAAATTCCTAAAGCTTCTCGAAGCTGTTGGCAGGGAGAGATGTAATAAAAACAACAGAGGGGAGAGGGCATTAGTACTTATAATAACACTGACACCAAATGACTTCCACCAGAGCTGTAAACATGTTCCTAAGGAGGGATTCACCAGGCTGCTTCCCTCTGCCCACGGTTTAGCTCCACAATGGGACACAGAGTGAGAGCAAACGGGGGGAAGCAAACACATGTCTAGTAAACAGAGCACAAACAGGGAAAAAGCTGTGACCCCAGTAGCCTGCCTCTATGTTGATTTAGCTAGCAAGCAAGGTTTGTGGGTACACATTTGTCCCAGCTTCATGTGGAATCCCTCCCAAGAGTTGCCAGGTTCTGCTGTGTTTTCTTTGAGACTTTTGTGTACCTGGAGACAGCAGGTCCCCGGCACTGGCTCGCAGCACCCTCCCTGCACTGATGGGCTCTGCAGTTTCTGGCTGCCTTGCCCAGCATTACAGGATGCCTGTGTGCACCAAAAAACAAAGGAAGCACAGGTTCTGCTGCAACAAGCAGTTTGCCCAGTTCTGTCTCTTCAATGAAGGGATATGCAGAAACCCTAATAATTATCTTGTCTGAATAGGTGCAAAGATAAATTACACACAGAGAAGTGAAAAGAATTTGCAGCCCCCCAAAAAAACCCAAAAAACCCCAAATTGAAAAACCCCAAACACAACCAAGTAAACGAACACACAAACAAACACAAAAAACCAAACAAAAAAAACCACCTCAAAAACATGACCAAAAGATAAATCTTTGGAAATATATAACCTGGAAAGACTTAGAAATAAAGAGACACACATGAAATGTGATAGAAATAAAATATTAAAATATAATTAAAGTATAAAATCACATTTTTTCAATGCTTATAAGTTTTGGAATCTTCTAACTGCATTTAAAACTAGGTAAACAGACATATGTAAAATATGATTTGCATCACTAAAACCATCAAATCATTAAAAGCAAGTGGTATTTTTAGATTGTACTAGGACAGGAGCTTTTGGGTTCTTATGTATATTCCTAAACAGGAGTAGACATTTCAATAGGCAGGACAATACTAACAATGAATGCAACCCTTCTATTTTCATGTCTGCTTTGTACATGATTTTATTGTAGTTTAGCTGACAGACAAGGACATGAAAGAAGAAAAAAATATCTCACACATTGAAGAAAATGTATCTTCTCTAATTTCTGTCAGAATGATAGATTGCATTGTCCTATATATGTTGCATGTAAAGAATACACACAAGAAAAGTGCAGAGCTTGCAAAACAATAGTTTATGTTCAGTAAAAAACAATCCTGAGAACAAAAACACTATTAATGGCAAAGACTACAAAAAACATTGTGGAAGCGGTTTCCCCATTTCCTGGTTTTTTTTACTTCTCTTAGAAGAAGAGTAAGTTAACTATGAATAATCCTGCGCAATATCTACCATAATTCTTCATTAATTCAGGTAAGGAAATAACTTATCAGATAGCTTTGAGGCATTTTACTTATGATGCTGAAATTATGTTTTAACTTCACTTAGACCCCACTTAGACCCCAATTTTATCTTGAGCCTCTTGCTGGGTGAGACAGAGATGCAATTTTTAATGAGATAACATATTCAATCAATAATTAAAATTCTAGTGAATAGTTTGAAATGAAGTTAGTGGTATTTCTTGACTTCAAATTTTCCAGAAAACTACTAATCCTGTGAGGTTTTTTAAGATTATATATGAACCATCATGTCTTCAGAGATGTAATTGAAAAGTTAGGTGTCTTTTTCCTCTGGAGAAAACATCCAAATTGCATTCTTACTTTTAATCTGATTCTAAAGAACTGTAACTTGGTTTTATAAATGTTGAAGCCACTTTTAAGAGATAGTTGTTATAAAACATTGTGAAAATGTATGTGTCCACCATGTGTTGGTGCTCTGGGCATCCAGGTAGGCAGAAGCCATTGCTCAAGTCAGTCATTTCAGTGTAGGTTATGGGGTTATTCAAGCATGATGTCCCATTTGTGATTCCTTGTTAATCACTCCTGAAAATTTTATTGTCTTACATGTGCCTGACAGGCATTTGCAGGATTAACTGCTCCATCACTGTCCCTAGGTATCAAGGTGAGACTGGGGCACCTGAAGTTGCCAGGATCCTCTTTCTTGCTCTTTACAACTGTTAACAGTTTCATGACATGGCGTATTACTGTATAAGAAAATACGGATGATGACCTTTTTTAATATTCCCAGGACAAGTGTCTCAATTAGAATTATTTGGATGCTGTCCTGCTTAAGGTACACAATCCTCACTCAATTCAAAATCATGTAAATGAGAAAGTTATATTCCTATTATTGCATCTGAGGAATAAAAATACATAAGTGTAGCTCTTTGATTTCTTCTGCGGACATTAGTTCCTCAGTCACCTTTAAAACTATGTTAGGACCTGCAGTGGTGCTTTTAGTTTCATGTGGATTGAAAACAGGCACCAACTGTCAGAAAGTTAAAGCTATGTTAGATGGCCTTGATTACATCAGTTCTACTAGTAGTAAATCATTAAAAATTCTGGAAAGAGACACAAGGAAAATTCACAGAAATTCAAAAGTAACTTAATCATAAAAAAAAAGAAAAAGTGTTGCTTACTTAATTATTTTCGTTTTCTAGTAATTACTTCCCATCTATTCAGATATGTGACAGAGGAAAGCTGATATATATTTATGCAGGAATGATAAGACAGAAACTGAGTCTGCAGAAAATAGATGGAAATTAGAATGTGTTATTTAAGAATGAATACCATAAAGCTGATGCTTTATGTGCATGTAAGTGCTAACTTTTCCTCAAGACTTAGAAAATGCTCCTGGAAGATAATTACCTACTGCTCATATGCATAAGGGAGCAAGAAAGACAGAGCCTGTCAAATCACTATTTCATTTTCAAAAGAACTTGTCCCTGAAGAATTTAGAGCTTTATTACCAAAACACCACCCCAGGTTCTGGTCCCCAGAAACTTTGGGAAGTGAAGCCTGATGAGCTAAGCACTGCAAACTTGTGAGACAGCCATACACTTGCTAGTCACGCACTGAAAGAAGCAACCAAACCAGTCAAGGACACAAATGGAAGGTGTCTTCTTTCTTCTCCCCTGCAAAGTGCTTTATTTTGAGGACTAGTTGAATGCAGGCTACTGAAAGAAATGCTTTCACCCCGAGGCACTCAGCAAAATAGTAACTGAAACAAATTCTGTACCTGAATTGGAAATAGATACATCTTTCAGTAAATGTTGGGTTTTATAGTTTCAGGGGTCTCAAATGTAAACAATGTGATAACACACAGTAATCAAACTTTAATACTGCATGTTTAGAGTTATTAAAACTTTCTATGGAAAGCCTGTTCATGCAGCACACACAGCATCTGACAAAAAAAACATAAAGGGGTGATGTAAAAGTCCAGCAAATTATAAATTATCAAGAAATTACCAAGGACTAGTCATAAAAAGATAAAAAATGAAAGAAAAAAAACCAACAAGACAACAAAACAAACAGTTAGGACACACCTTACTCATCACTGAAGTCTGTAAATTGTCATGAATAAAAAGTGGTTGGCTCAGGTATGTGATAATAAAACACAGACTACAGGCCTTGATCAGAGAGTATTGTCTTACATAGCCAAGGAGGGTGAAATCTTTGAATGTCTGATGAAGTAATTTTTTTCCATTAATATGCTTAATTGAAGCTTCTGAATCAGAAAAAAATCCTGATTTTTGACAACTGTCATTTTGAATCTAGGATTTCCAGCATCATTAAAACAAAATGTATTCTTGACACAGAAAATGGGACATGCAAAATGTAAAACTAAAACACCATCTCAGTATGAAGAGTCTGGCATCCACTAAGAGATGCTGCACCACACATAGACGGCAATGGCTGATCGGAGATCATATGAAAAAAGCACGGGGATAAAATGTAATCAACTGGCAATTTATTTAAGTAGATTTTAAGCAGATTTATTAATCAATTTTAAATTGATTTAAGCATAAGAAGAAGAATGTGTTAAAGTTAATTTTACTTCTGAGCTGGGACTAAAGAAAATGCAGTTAGATGCCCTAGGGGATTACAGGAGGTGTGCAGGTCCTATGCAGAATTGTGTGGTATTTCCAGCAGTCCTGGAAATTACACCATGAGCCCATCAGCTATTGAGCGGGTACCTAGTATGGTCTGCTCCTTCACCTACCTTATGAAAGAAGGAATTCCTGCTGATGGAAAAACCCATATCTAATATGAACTGTGACTAAGCAGCTGTGCTCTGTGTATAATTCAGTCTAAAGCCCTGAAGGTCTGCAATGTGGTTGCACACTTGGGACATGTTGATTCTATGCTTCCTTTGCACTGAAATTTTAATTCAGTCTGTGCTTAATTCCACCTACTTGGAAAATGCCCAGCAGCTGTGAGAAAAACACATTGGAGCATTTTTACCGGGAAGTGTAAAGAAAAGTCTCTCTATGCAATATTCTGGTGATAGAGGTACTCAGGACATCTGTGTTACATCACTGCCCAGTTTAAGTGGGTATTTGAGGTTCAGTCCTTTAAATCCCAGATGATTATTTATTCATTTATCTGGCAAAAATCCTAGCTCTCAGCCAGAAAGGAAGGCCTAGATTTGTTTAGGCATCAGATGAGGTTCTCAGCCCTGAATCCCCAATGGGGGAAATTGCTTCTCTCTGGCCTAGAAAGAGACGTGGCTCAGCATCACTTCCTCCAAGGACAGTTTTGGCTCTCTTGGCTCTCACTTCTCCTCAAAATTTTGCTTCTGAGTCAGGCCTTCCCCCGCTTAGTCACAAGCATTTTTGTGGGCACCTAACTCATCACGTGTTGTACCAGGGAGCCCCATCAAGGTGAATACTGTGAAGGACAGCCTAAAAATTTGATAGTGCACAGTGTGTCCTAGAGTGCTTGCCTCTTTCTCAGCTAATGAGCAGCATTTTTCAAGGGACACTGCCAAAATATGCCATTTAAAGTGATTTACATTGCTAATGAAATGAATGCCAATGAATATCCCATTTTCTCAGCCTATCCAAGGCATGCTTTCCAAGTGTATATAAGAATAACGCATATCAAAAAAGTGTGCTTGAAATATTTCCAATAGGAACACCAAGTCTGACTGTGACTGCCTCACCTCCTTGTAAATAACCTTTCATTGCTTAGACTTCAATTTATTTGGGATTTCAAATTTAACTTCTAGACTTCAGGGGAAAGTCATTCCCAACCAACCAGAATCTCTTAAGTAGGCAACTACTTGGAGATCAGAAAAGCCTAGAGAGTTGTAGCTGTGTAACAATCACATGTGATAGAAATCAAACATTTGTTTCAAACCCTGTAATTCTAACTGACATACAGAATGTTAATGACTGAGGAGTGAACAAAGGCAATGGAAGCTTCAGCAAATCCTCACGCAAAATTAATAGGCAACTTTGAAGGAACATTTGAAATTAATATAGAAAATTTTAACTTGTACCTGTAGTTTCACGTCTGTACTTGACAAAGCTTTTCAATCTGTCTTCCTTGTTCAAGGAAGTGTGAGTTAAATGGGGGCGGGGAAAGGCATAAAACCCTGTCTTGATGCTTGGAATCAGGTTTTTTATTCTCACTCTGACACTCAGAACTTTAAATGTTATTATTGTCCCAAAAGGAAACCCTGAAATATAATTTCAAACTTCTCACAAACTATTTTTTTCCCCACACTCTTCTTTGTCTGGCTGAAACTATATTATATTAGGGGCAAAGCTCACACAATCTACATATGTGCCTACATAGACACATAGACACATGCAGAAAGGCTCCACAATTTATTTACAGTTGGATGGCACTGAAATTAGATGTCAGATGCCCAAGCATTCTCATCATCAGAATGACAGCTGGAGTAAAGGAATTGCTGGTGCTGTTTAATTGTTTACCACAAGAGGCATTTAACAAAAAGAAATGAGGATCCTGTGCTCTTGGCAGTGTATAAAGGTATTACAAGATTCTCTGAGATTTACATTTACCAATATTTTGTTAATTGTTGTTCTACTTCTGACTTAGCTGGTTGCATCTAATTTCACGGTTGAATTCCTAATATAATTTCTGAGCTTTATTAGTAGTGATCTGGTTATTAAGTGACATATGGTAAATTAAAACACCCAATAGCTTGTTAAAAGGGGACCGGATGTGCAGTCTATTGAAATCAATGGAAATTTCCCTTTGACTGTGGAGCAAGCTCAAGGGAAGCATCATCTAAGCCACCAGCAATGCTGGTAACTCACTACCTTCCCACTGCCTCCCTCCAGCAGAGTTCTGAAAGCAGTTCCCTGTCTGTTGTCTGCTACAGGAGTTTTGCAATCTCCTTTCTTTCGCAATTAAAGAAGGCTATTCTTTTTTGTTGGTTTATTTATAATTTCAACAATTTTAAAGCAGACACATTTTATTTTACAATATTCATTAACAATTCATTTTTGCCCAGAAAACATCTAAGTGGATTCCAAAGGTCTACCTATTGCCAACACTTATAATAGTTTTTTGACCTCTAATCAACTTTCCTCCATTAAATCAAGATTTATATTCCTTTCCTCATAAAACACATAGATGTCAAAAGCCAGTGATATGAAGGAGTCACTGTTACTACAGTGAAAAGTGAACCTCTATTGCAAAAAAAATGGAGACAATTGTAATATATTATACAACCAGTACGTGTCAAAGTCACAGAAGTCTTACTTAGGATCCCAGTGCAGACATATATATTTTATTGTTCTAACTTAGATATATAAATTCACCATAGTAGAATAAGATCCCACAGCCCTCTTTACAGTAAGAATCAGATTTTAAGAGCATTCCTGGCTTCATTTTCAAAGAAATTTATTTTGCCACCCAAAAAAGACCTTTTGTACTTTCATTATTATTTATTAAATATACTTTTTTGACTTCATTTTTCTTCATTAATTCAGAGTTCAACATTCTGAGTTTTTTTAGGAAATGTTACTAAGAATGCAGCAGGTTTACAGTTCCCAAACTACTTAATGATATGATAGTCATAAACAAAGATTAAATTTTAATTGATATTAATTTCATTATAGCAGCACCATATATGCATTTAGATATGAATTACAGAAACAGAGACATTGAAATGCCTGCCTCCAATTCCTTTTTTTTGACCCTTTCCTGGGACTCTCAAAGCTACTGAGGCATGCTGATAGCTAAGACCTGGTTGAACTTGGCAGAGAGTATTGTCATGGGAAAATATATGTAACTAAAATACTAGGAAGTGTTTCTTTGGGTAAAATGGTACAGAATCCCAACAGGAACATACAGAAATGGACCAGATGATAGAAACAAGCAGGATAGTCTAGGCTGTGTGTCTGTGCATTGCAAGGGCCAACATGGAAAACAGACACAAATGTGGTGTCATGAGTGGACAGCAGATGTGAAATAGCATTGCCTCAGTGAGGCCTTTTAGCACACTCCTGCTCTCTGGGGACACATAGTGCCCCATTTTTCACAGAGGAAACTCTTTGACTCCACCAAGGGTGAGAGCAAATTAGCAGGGAGTTGCTGGCACTGCAAGTTTGGGCCCTGACCCAAACTTGGGCCCTGACCCATGGCTTGTAGCCATGTCTGTGCTGAAGCACTGTTGATGGTCCTGCACCATGAGATTGCACTGCTTTGTATGACACAGCCCAGATGCAGACTTGGATCCATAAGCAGGCTAAATAGTGTCTATGGAAGCAACACACACCTTACTGATGCCTTTAATTCAGATTTACATCGATTCAACTTGTGGGAAAGGTGTTCTGCTTTTCAAAACTGCCCTCAGGAACAGCTTCCACCTCAGAGCTGAATGCTGCTAGCAAAATGAAGAGTGGCACTGCCTGAGGAAAGATAACAGACTTAAGAGAAACAGTCTGGTCTTGGCACAAATAATTCCCTAAAATGTAGGTATTTCCGAGGAAAAAAATCATGCATTAACCATTTTTAACCTAAAAATGTCTGAAATGAATGTAAATTAACTTTAGAAGCCCTCTGCCAAGCATAGTCAGTTGGTGTCTCCAACGTTAGTGAGGGGAGGATATAATGGCTTCTGGAAGCAACAGTGGCGTAACATTGGGGAAGCTGTGATGGAATTAGATAGCTGGCTCTGAATGCACTCTGCAGTGTGCCCACAGTCCACAGCCAGACAGCCAAAAGTCCCCCACCAGCACAGAGAGAAGGGAGGAGGCCAATAATGCAAAGGAACAGAAGATTGCAATTCAAGGACCAGCAGCAGGAAGGGATCCTTCACCCACTGCATGAGGTGCCCTTGCAGGCCCATTTTACTGCTCTGCAGGCTGAAGAGGGTAAGGAGACATGCTGGGGCTGGGTAAGACAGCCTGGTCTGCTTGCTGCACAACCACCAGTAAAGCAGCCTGATCTGCCCATATAACACCCAGCACAGCTTGGAAAAGGTGATAGGTGAGAGTAGTGGGGGACTCCCTTCAGGGAGGAGCAGAGGCACCATGAGCTGACTTCATGTACTCTCTAGAGAGATATTCTGTTTATTGGGGTGCCAGCTGAAGACTACTAAGCCTCCTAAAGACCACTTATTACTCAGTGCTGTTGTTTCACATGGGTGGCAGTGATACAGCCAGGAGAAGTCTAAAGAGTACCAAGAAGGATTACAGAGCCCTGGAAGTGGGCTCATCAGTCCTTCCGGTCAAAGGGAAGGAGTTTGAAGGGGCCATCTTCCTCATATAAGAGATGGGGCAGTTCTCCAAGCCTTTTACTGTATCCTCTCCAGTAGTTCCTTGCCTTTCTTGAGCTGGGGCTGGACACACTACTCCAGACATGACCTCACCAGGGTAAAGTAAAGGGGCCAGGATCACTTCCCTTTACCTGCTGGTCACACTCTGTAATGCATTCCAGGATACCCCCTGGCCTTTCTGGCTACAAGGGCACACCAGGACTCCCAGGTTCTTTTCTGCTAAGCTGTTTTCCATCAGGTCAGGCCCCAGCCTGTACTGGTGCGTGGGTTCATTCTTCCCCAGCTGCAGGACCCTGCAAATTTGCCTTTGTTGAACTTCATTAGGTTCCTCTCCACACAACTCTCCAGCCTGTCCAGGTCTCACACAGCCTCCTGGAGTATCAACCACTCCTCCCAGTCCTGTGCCATCTGCCAACTTGTCCCTTCATCCAGGTCACTGATCAATTAGCTGAACAAGATGGACCCAGTACTGAGCCCTGGGGAACACCACTGACTACAGGCCTGCACCTGCACTCTGCACTGCTGATCACAACCCCCTGAGCTCTGCCAGTCAATTCTCAACCCAGTTAGGTGCCACAATATAAAAAAAAAGATGTTAAATTATTGGACAGCATCCACATGAGTGTCACAAGGATGGGGAAGGGTCTGAAGGGGAAACTGTGTGAGGAGCAGCTGAGGTCACTTGGTCTGTTCAGCCTGGGGAAGAGAAGACTGAGGGAAGACCTCACTGCAGTCTACAGTTTCCTTATGGGGAAAAGTGGAGGGGCAGGCACTAATCTCTTCTCTCTGGTGACCAGTGACAGGACCTGGCTCCCTGAAGTGCTAGTCTATCTTTCAAGAAACAGTGGGGCATTTTGCAGTATCTCAGCTTGTCAGTCCAATCCTATAATTTATTTACTACAGAGTGCTTTTAAAATTCATCAAGAAAAATCTATTATGCTTTAAATAAAGGCCTCATAAGGGTTTGAATGCTGCAGCAGCCTGTGCTCCAGTATTAGGGCAGTTACTTGCAATGAGACCAGCTGTTTTTGAAATGGCCACAGCCTACTCTCTCTGCAGGAGCAGCATCTCTCATGTCAGTCTCCACCTTGTCATCTGCTCAAACTGAAGGCAGCTCTCACAGCACTCCCCTTCAGCTCCTCAGAAATGGATGAGCAGAAAAGCATTTGTAAATCTCAAGAGATCACAGGAAGATTGTAAACACACAGAGAAGCAATCCAGAGGTAAAAAAGGTTTCACAGCATGCAACTCAAAAGGAATGCTCTGAATCAGAAAATGGCTGCTACCTGGACATTTTGAAATTAAAAGTTGGTGAAAAATTACAATTTATTGTAAGTTAGGTACAGGTAGAGATGTATTTTCTTTCATAGTTGCAATACCAGAGCAACATCTGAAAGGGAAGATAGATTTAGTATGTCTGCTGCTGCTAAAGTACTCATTGAAGTATTAGCCCAGGTGAGCATAAAAGGATGCAGTCTCAGCCCCACAGTTAGGAGAGGAAGCCTGAAATACATTTTCCACACCAAAATTACAGACTTACAGAATACCTGAGAGTGGATGGCACCTCCAAAGACCAACTTTTCCATCCCCTTTTCTCAGAGCAGGGTTACCTATGGCAGATTACTCAAAGCCATGTCCAGTAATGTTTTGAATACCCCCAAGGATGCAAAGTCAACACTCTTCTTTGGGCAATCTGATCCAGTGTTTGATCACCTACACAGAAATAAAAAAACATCCTTCATAATTCCAAGTGAAAATGCAGCTTGTGTTTTATTTATTTATTTATTTGTTTCTTCTTGTCCTGTCTCTGAGTACCACTGAGAACATAATCTTTATTTCCTCCCATCATCAGGCAGCTACAGACTGATAAGATTTCCCCTGAGATTTCCCTTTTCTGGGATAAACCCTCTCATCTCTCTCAGTCTCTCATGATATGCCTCAATCATCTTAGTGATTCTTTGTTAGGCTGTGTCTAATATGTCCATACCTTTATTGTACTGGGAAAGTAACTCCAGCTGTGTCTAACCAGTACTGAGGGATTGGATACCTTGCACAACCTGCTGCCACTGGTCCTAATGCAGTCCAGGATGTTTTTAACCTTCTTTGACACAAAGAATTACTGCTGGCTAATGGCCATCTCATCATTTACCAGGACCCCCAGACTCCTCTCTGCAAAGCTGCTCTCTAAATTAGCATTTACTCATGCCAGGAGTTATTCCTCTCAAAGTGTAGGATTTCACATTTGCTCTTGTTTGACTCAATGGGTTTCCTGTTGACCCATGTATTTTAAATAGTGGCAGAAACAACTGGTGGCAGAACTGCTGTATCAGGCACTCTTTCCAATTTTGTATCATCTGAAAACTAACTGAAAACTCTGTCTCATCACCAGGCCATTAATGAAGATGTTAAATGGGATTTGTCCCTGTATTGGAGGGAGGAGGTAGCTCATGTTCAAGGAGGGGCAAATGAATAAGGGAGAGTGGCAAAAATTTAGCCTTCCATCAGATCTCCTACTATATGATTCATCTTCATACACATTCATTAATGCAGCTGGTTTGTGACAACAAACCATCTTTCAGTGTAATTTTTAATTTCTGTAGTCTGATGTTCTGTGACTGTGACTTGCTCTTACAAACCTTTCTACTTTTAGATTGTATCCTAAACATGCCTTGATAGTTGAGAACTATTTAACTTCTAAGACCAAAGAACAGGAGTATTCATCCTAGTGTGCCCAAATGTAATACACTCCATGACAAAAGATTGAGAAGGCAAAAGAGGCCACTCAGCCCTGTCCCCACACAACCCTTTGGAGGGCCAAACAACAACTAATTTGCTATGAAATCAATAGGTTGAAACAGCTGGTGCTGAGGCCAAAAAGTTGCAAACTCAAAGGCTGCAAAGGTAACTGAGCTCTTCTGCAATCATAACCAAGCTGGTGAATGATCAGGGAAATTGCTTGAAAACCACAACTCCTCTGAAACAAAACACTCATGTAGGCATGGCCTAAAACATAGACAACAGAGACAGAATTTGCTCTACCTCCAAGAAGATGCAGTAACAAAATAAATCTGAAGATTCTGAGGGAACAAATACCTTTTTCCTTAATATCTTTACCCCATTCATCTCTAGCAACAAGGAAGTAGTTTCTGAGGGGATGAAAGATACGAGTCTAGAGAAATTGACAAGTGGAGGCTGTATACATATACATACATATATATGTGTTTCTGTGTGTGTGTGTGTGCACATATGTATGCCTAAGTCCAAATGTATAACTTTAATCTTTTCCCAAAGCTCATAAAATTCAGGTCATGTAAGTCCTTGTCCTTTCTGTATTGTAAAGAAACACATCTTGCTTTTTTAGACTCAGTTTAGAATTCTCAATCTTCAATTTAGAATTAGTGGAGAGGGAGCTTTTTCAGTTTAGCAAACACCTGATTAGATCCATATTTTACAACAAAACATAGCATTCAGAGGCCTGGCCTACCTTGCATGAAAAGTTGAGAACACAGCCATCAATAGGTATTTAATGTTGCCTTGTAAGTTATTGATTTTTTTTCTTAAAAAAATCAAGGAAAGAATGTGAGAATAATAAGTCATGCTTACAAACTCTAATTGTTTCATAATGTATACAAATGTGTGTATAACAGCACTGAAAGCTAGCTTTCTATTAAAATCCCCAGTGGTAATAAAGATCAAATTTACCTCATTGAAAAGCAGATACAAATCAAATTAATGTACTGAATGTCTTTAAAAGCCATTTTTACCTTTCACAAATGCTTCCTTAGACTGTTAAAATTTTTTCCATTTAAAATAGGATACTTACATTCATCTCAGCTGCAGATTTGTTACAGTAAGCAATTAAGTAGTTTGGTGTCATCCATCAAGAATGTTGAATTTTCTGTCAGAGTAGCAATTCAAATTTAATAAAATTAATGAAAGAGTAGCAATTGGCTGAATATTGAGCCCAAGAGAGTATAAAAATTTGACCTACCTCTTGTATCCCATGACCAGAATGTAATTAATCAAATAGTATTAACACTCTGGGGCATTGCAAAATAGCCCACTGCAATGATTGTTAATATGCACCATATTAGGGACAGGCTTGCTGCCCCAGTGAAAAAATCAGGTGGCAAAGTGAGAAACAAGATGCCTTTTGTCCTTCCACCCATGCTTGCCTTGGTGGCAGTGCCACCAGGGAACGAGTGGGTGTCAATCTGTCAGGCTTTCCTGTCAGGCTTTCCTTTTGTTGCATTCAAAGAAGACTGACAGTGACAAACTTTAGCTTTCAAAAATCATGCATTAGAGCTAAATAATAGTGAAACTCTGCTCCTTTTCTTGTTTATTTTACATCCTGAACATATTTTCAGCTTGAGTAGATTTACTTTATTTTTCTTTTAGTGAAGTTGACATGCTGATATGTTCATTATTCTAGTTTTACAACTGCTATGAAAACTATGAAATAGCAGAAGAGTCATAGTAATTTAGTGTGGACTGGTAACACTGTACCATAATAAGATGAGTGTAGCAATCACCACTGGGCATTGCTGTTTGCATAAAATTTTTATAAGAACCTCCATTAACTATGTGCTTTACATTCTCTTAGATTGTCTGAATCAAAAAAGGATCCATTTAGATATAAAATCAAGGCATATTCAGTTTGCACTAATTCTCTAGGAAGATTCGAGATAGGAAAAGGTTTTGACTCTGACTAAAGGTTTGTTGGTTATAGGAGGCTTTTTAAAATAATTATGTAACCACTTTCTGAGCAACTATTTACTGTCTTGTTGAACTACCCCATTTTACCTTAATCTTTACCTAAAAGTCTTTCAGAGTGTGACCTAAAATAGGAACTGTAAAACCAAGACATGGAAGCAAAGCAACATATGCCTGGATGCTGTTGATATTTTTGCCATATGGGTTTAAACCTATGAGGGAGTATTTAATCTGCACTCTTAGTAGATAGGCTAACACCATGGCAGAGGTACACAGCTGACAAGTGACACAACAGAGCACTGGTGTGAAGTGACACAAGCAGCTGAAAGGCAAGGAGACTTTTCTGTATGCTCTGCTCATGTACTTTCCTTTTACGTTGTGAGATCTTAATTCCAAAGGTTGATAAATTATTTGGTTAACAAGGAATCTCTGAAAATGGATCTTGGTGTTCAAGCAGCCAAACAAATGTCAAAGAAAGGAAAATACTGTCTCCTAGTTCTCTATTTCTTTTGCCTTTTGAGCTGATTTTGACTGGTCTCCAGTGTCTAAATTTTGCGTGTGCCTGAGGAGGCTTCTTTTACTGTTCTAGTAGGCCCATACATTCTGTGAGAACATTAAAAGATATTCCTTCCACTAAGCATTACACCATGTGTTGGGAGGAAAGGGTTAGAACCAGAAGATTTGGTGAGGAGTGAATGATTTCACTCAAAGTCACCTTGCAGCTGGGAATACTAGGAATATAAGTGTGGGAAAACTCCACTTATGCCTAGCATTCATGCCCTGCTTGCTCTGAGCAGCAGGATTCCTGTGTAGAGACACTCTCACAGACATGCTTGAGCCTCCTGCTGGAGGAGAGAGAACATGAAAGCACAGCCTCATGATGAAGTGCGTGTGGCAAAGCCCTTTCTTACACTGGGGCAGGCAGTGGGGCCCCCCCACTGTCTGTGAGGATGAACTGAGCCTGGCAGAGCCAGTGTAACACACACAGTGTTCCTCTGTGTCTCTGCCCACTAGCATGAACTGAGCCTGAAGGAGCCTGTGCCTCTCCATGTCTCTGCTGCCTGATGCTGTTAGGCAGGTAATGATGAAAATCTGCTCTGCATTTTGGTGGTGGTTTGCTGGTCTCCCTGGGTACCTGCATCTGTCAATTCACACACCATGAAATACAGGGCGCTATTATATGAGCAGTACCCAACTGATATCAAACTCTTGAGTTTTCTTATGTAACCTGTCCAGTTACCTCAATTTAATAGGTGTGTACAACTACATCCATGAAGACAATTCTTTCTGCATTTAAGCAGACATTATAACAGGCACTAGAAATTATTTGCATATGCCGTAAGTTATTTTCCCTTCTATTGTGTTATATTAGAGCCTGGTGACTTCAAATTCAAGTGGCTTACAAAGCTGTTACTTTTCCACTCAAAGGCATTCCTTTTTTGTTACAGAATCCAACTTTATTCTTATTTTGCATCTCTGGGGCTTCATATATTACTACTGCAACAGAGAGTAAAATAATCAGGACCTACATGACTTGGACTTACTCTGTTTTGAAGAACAGCCTGAGTGCAGAGGACATGTGTGATGATACGGTTTAGAGAGACTGACAGTACAAGCTGCATGTATGGGTTAGAGAGACTGAATCTATGAGCTGCATGTACAGTCTGAGGCAGAGTGAAATTTGGGCCCTCTTAAAAGCAAGGCTTGTTTGACTCTTGACTCCGGCAATGATTTCTAGTCCTGTTTCTCTGTTGCTTGTCTGTAAATTCAGGATAAAGACATTTCCTTGTTTCCCAGGTTATTCCAAAAACTGTTCAGAAATTGCTAATGTCTTTGTTATGTTGACTAGCCAGGAAATTATGTTGACTAGTCAGGAAAAGTGTTACCCATAAGGTAAAAGAGGATGCTTGCAAAATACAAGCTATATAGAAAGAATAATGGTATGATGGAGTTGGTTTTTTAATCATCAGATATGTGATGTTGTACAATGTTCTTTCAATGTGATGACTTAAGGATACATTTGCTAAGCAGTAAAGAGATTCAGAAGAAAATAAATTTGATGGATAAGGAAGATAACTTTCAACTCCTTAGTGTTTAAAAAAATGTAATTATCTAAAAAATGTAAATATCTTTAATTTCTAGGGCTGTGTAAATTATGCCCTATACTTTACTGCACATTTTAAGAAAAAACTTATTTCAAGACAGCTGATTCTACATTGCTGAAAAGAATCCTGATTAATTTTAGGATAATTAACTAGTAAAATATTTTCTCAACATAAGGAAATGTTTGGCAGAAATCACAGTGCATGGTTTGGCACTACTGTAAGCTCCCCAAAGCAGCAGTCACGTGTGCTGTGAAAAAAGCGTGGCTCTGGTATAAATAAAAGAAAATTCTTGCCATTTCCTCGAGTTTTCTTGTGTAAGGGAAATCAGAAATTATATTAGAAGATATGTGTTTTATTCATACAGAGATTTTAATCAACTTTGTTCTTATGTTACTATTTTGAGGAGAAAAAAAAATTACTAAGAACTGAAAATAAGTTTATGTATTTCATTTAAGCACAGGTCTTTTCAATTTCAGAAACCCCACATCTAAATGCTGTCTGTCATATCACTAAAACCCATGCCCAAACTTGCTCCTCTAACAAGACTTTAATGAAACCATGAAAAACTTTGAAGATATAATCCATCTGTAATTCACAAAGAGTGCAATTAAGAGAAAGGTCAGCAATCTTTTCTGAGCTAATCACACCCAACTTCTCAGTTTCCATTCCACGAACAAGTCTTCGCTGATGCCGCCTTTTCAAGACAGAGCCATTCTGTCACTGACATGAACTGTGCCTGATACGTAATTAACGTGGCCTGACTTCTACTTCACCTAGAATGAACACAGACACTATCATAAACACTCTAAGATGGGTTTATATAGTTATTTTTATTTCTTTACAAAGCAGTATATGATTTTTCAAAGAAAGATTTCCAGGCCCAAGAGAAAAATAAAGCCTGACTTGTTTTGGAAACAGACTAAGCACATCTTCAGATCACAGATTAGCTCAGGAAAACTTTGCTCAAACAGTTGACTCTGTGAATTCTAATAAAGTCACTAAAGTTGCCCATAACTACTTGTTTCTTGTGCTTGCACTCCAGTGTTCTGCTGACACAGCTGCAACAAAGATACACAGAGTCCCTGAGCTGCAGGATCCCTCCTGGACAAAAACATTGATCAGCAAAACTCTACTGTTAGCAGAGTTGCTCCTTTCATTCATTGGTTGAGCACTTTGCAGACTGTATAGATTGAAACTGTACCTTCCCATTTAGAGCCCTTATCTGGGAAACCACATTTACATTTCAGTCAACAGTCTCAGTCCCCACTTCAGTATGTTCCATAGGACTTTCTTTCATCCCACTGCACATGATAGAAACTAAGAAGCAAAAGTTGCAAGACAGTTCTCATGTCACAGGAAAAACTGCTTCCTGTACATCACCAGTTAATACAATTGGATTTTGTTCTGGAATTTGGGCATAGACACTGCTCATCTGCACACGGGCCAGCAGAGCTATTAAGATGTCTCAGTTTCAGCATCAGTCATTTGGCAATGTATTTAAGGCTAAGTAGCATCAGCAAAGCTTGTGCAATAAACAAAATTGCCAGATTGCCTTTACACTTTAATTAATTAGAAGTACTTGTAAATTATCTTTACATCATTTAGATGTAAGGCTAGCATGAAGTAAAGTAAATCACTATTAACTGTTAAGAGAAGTCAATTAAAAAAAGCAGGGATTTTTTAAAAAAGTAATTAAAATTAATAAATTAGGACATTTTTTATAATGGAGACACCAATGAATGCAAGGGTGAGAGGCCCAGGAAGCACGGAAAAGAAATTTTAAATAAGAGAGTGGCAGTGGCAGATAGAAAAATTGTTATTTGAGCTTTCAGACTTCCTTAAATTTTTTGTTGCAAGGAATAAAGGAAGCTGATTACTGTGTATTCTACAAAATAAGGAATGTCCATGTGGGGCCACAGAGTGCAATGCAGCACTTCACAATTTTTTATGCTGTATGACAAATACCGGTTCCACACAATCCAAGATGTAACAAACTGGGAACAAACATCATTCTTCCGAAAGTGACTGTAAAAACTCAGCTGTTTAGGGCTCTGCATCTTATGAGTCTCAAAGGCTGTAAATCACATTTGTTCAAAGCAGAACTTGTTTTTTTTCACTTTCAGAAATATGGCCAGAAGGCTTCCTTTGGGATAAGAATATTCTACTGTGTTCCTTTTGGCTTATAAATCATTCTCAGGAAGATGATTTATTTGAGTACATATTTCTGTACTCTTATGATAGGTAAGCCAAAAAGAAAGCAGGAGCTTCTTGTAATACCTAATACTTGCAGAAAACTTTACTTATAGCATAATGATTCAGAGGTGACTCTGAATGGTAGTGGAGCACCTCACCTAGCTACTTAGATTAACTGATGAGCAGAGTTAAAATGGTAATATGGTTACCATGGTTATCTGCTCAGTAACTAACTGAGCACAAAGGTTTGAATTTTGCAGCATGTACCTGAAAATGACTAAAACTCCACTTGAGTTTTACATGTAGCCTATCTGACTTTGAGATAAATAATAATAATAATAATAA
>WBNO01026051.1:0-12268 GCA_013400575.1 Peucedramus taeniatus | reverse complement strand
AAACACTTTGCCCCCTTTATGGTAATACAAGTAAAATGATGTCTTCAACATGATTTTCCCCTTTGTATGCTTTGCTCTCTCGGCTCTTAGCATACCTGAGAATGTTTGAGTCTTCATTTGTATTCCTGCATTCCTCCGACTCGATAGTAATAACGGGGTGCTATTTCAAAAAAGAAATTATTCACAATACTTCTCATATTTTAATTTGCATTTTCTTTACAAATAGCCTACATTTAGCTGTTTCATACAACATTCTTACATCTTTACCAGAGAACATTATTATTGTTTACCCATATATGCTCTCCCTGAATATATGGGAAAAAAATGGAAGAAATAAAAAATTTACTACTTTGGAAAATTTTTATCCCTATTTTCAGAAATACTTAAATTTCAAGCAATCTGTAAACTCTTTTTCACTGGAATAGAGTCAATTTTCTTCCTAGCAGCTGGCATAAGCTGGTATGAAGCTCAATTTTGGATGTGGTATGGTAGCAGTGTTGATAATACATTTATGTCTTTAGAGGTTGCTAAGTCATATTTATATAACTTCCTCTTTTTCTGCCTTCAGGTGTGTCCTGGTCTTGCACATCCTTTTCTCATGATTTTTAAGCTCATCTTGATAGGTGACTGTCCAAGGCCTGCAACCATACAACAGATGACTGAGCATCATAAGCATATGCCTTGTCCAGGGATGCATAGTGTATGCCTCTGATTAACAGTGCTGAGCCTTCTGGTGAGTCCTGTGCCTAGCAGAACAGAAAACCTCTTTTAAACACACCTAGTGACTAATCAGCCAGCTAAGTGACTTTTGGATTACAGGCCCTCCTCAGCCTGAGCAGTTTTGAACTTGGCTTCTGACATGGAGGGCACTTCTCTCAGAGGTTAAAATCTGGGATAAAACTCCATCTACTGAACCTTGGCCAGTAGTCATAACTACACTTAACCAATACTACTTAACCACATAAAAAGCGTGGTTAAGGAAGATGGAAAGGGGAAGCTGGGGGAAGTGTATTGGATATAAATCGCAAGGATTTAAATGTGGGCAAGAAGTGAGAGAGAAACCATTACATACTGACTACAAACTGCCCCTCAGACTCCCTTCTCTGTCTGGGGGTGGACAGAGGAACCTGGAGTGAAGGAGTAAAGTAGAATTTGGAAAAGGGGGGAAGAAAAGTGTTGTCTCAGTGCCTGTATTTCTCACCTTCTGGTTTTTTTTCAACCCATGACAACAACTGGTAACCAACTCCCTACCTTTATCTCAACCCGTGAGCATGCTCATCCTATTTCCCCCCCTAATCCTGCTGCACAAGCAATTGAGTGCCTAAGCAAACATTTGGACCTTAGTCAAGGTTAACCCCCACAAAACAGAATTGGTTTGCTCCTTATATTAAGAATCGTCCTTTTGGAGATGAGATTTGAGTTCTTGTCAATTGTTTGAGCACCTACCCTCACACAACACAGAAAACCTGGCCATGCCCCATCCAGGAGCTATAATAAGGCTAAAATGGTAACTGTCTCCCTGGAGTTACTCTACAAAGCTATATTTACATATCCAGCAAAAGAGAAAGTCTAAAATGTACCTCCACATAGATTACACAGATTAGTCATCATCTGAATATCTTTTGATGGCTAGAAGGTCACAAAAGAAAAATAAAAGAGCATGCACACAAATGCAGACTCTTATTTTCTATACACAATTACTTCCTTTGTCACCTCTTTTACTTCTGCTAAATCTTAGAAACGCCTCTTCATCTTTCAACTGCCTCTCCAGATACTTCTGGAATACTTAGAGAAGCTTAAAAAATGTAATATACAAATGGAACAGTCATACTATTAAGATATGCATGAAATAAACCCAAGTAACCCTGTAATCTGTGACCCTCTTCAGCTTCTACCCTTTCACACTATTTCTTGTGCTTACTTGTTTTGTCATGTCCAAAATTAGACTTGCCTGCTTCTCCAGGAAAAACATGTGTCTTATTTGCTTTGTGAAGCAAATCTGTACCATATCTAGTCCTGGATGAGAAATCTCTCCTTTAGGTCATGATACTTTTTGTGTTCTCAAGTAAAACTTAATCTGAATAAAGAAAAATAAAATCTTTTAAATTGAGAGCCACAACCTGTTGTGTTTGTGGATGTGTACTCCAGGGAAGTACTCGTGTAGACTTTCTTTGTTTTTAAGTCTTCTGTACGCATCTACTTCTGCCCACACTCAGAGAAAAGCACTTAGCTAAATGAATTAAATCTCTGTCGCATCATCAGTATTTACCAGGGAGTAGAGAAAGGCAAAATTTAAGTTCTTTTTCTTCAGTCAGTAACTGACACATACAGGACAAAAAGATTTACTCCCTTTCAAGGGCACCTCTTTCTCATTCCATTGCCCTTTTATTTTTTATTAAAATTCTACTAGGAATATGAAGGTTTAGTAAAACTATTGCATTTTCTAGAAATTATTTGCTATGTCACATTTCTCACTTAAAAAAATATGTCACTTATAATTTCTGGAAAACTGTAGTCAAAAATAATATTTTATGTCATAAACAATAGCATGCTTGATGAAATTTAAAATATAGTAATAACTTCTCCTACATACAAATCAAACCTTACCAGCTCATGACTGACATGTAAAGACATCCATAAAGAGTAGAAAAAAATTACAGCAGGAGGGTATTTTCAGACACAGTGTTACTCCCTGTACTGCCTTTTTAATTATTCAAACCACTTTCATTCTGAGTAGTTGCAGCTTTCTGTATCCTAGAATGTGACATTTCAGTCTTTTCTCCCCTCTAAACACACTTGCTTAATAGCTTAACTCAAAAAGTGCCAGATATTTCCTTTCTTATTCAACAGTCTTGCTGTACATCCTGTAGTAGAACTGAAGCTTCACGTCAATATTTAGCTAAGGCTCTGTAAGATTATACAATTGTTATCTGACTTATACACTTCTTATAAAATGTAAACTAGACAGAACACCATTCCTTGCTTGGCTCACACTACAGTAAACTCAGAAGAATCTCTAAAGATCATTGTTTGTAAATTATTCTTATTTACTTTTTTGCCAAAAAGACAGGAGATATGCTCCTGTATCACAGTGTCTTTATTGATCAATTCAAACTCTTAACAAAAACATTAATGACCACCCTAAACTATGCCTACAGTACATTATACATTTTTAGAGATCTTCTTGCCAAGTATTGACAAGCACATGTCTTTTGATTGAAATTCTTTAGACAGCTTTGCAGGCCCAAAGTGATGTTACATAGAGAAGTGATTTCCATTTCCCTAAAGGGTTACACTGGACAAATAATTTACTTATTTATCGTCAGAGGTTATTAATGCTATACATTTGATAAGGCCTCCATTCCCTGGGCTCAGTAGCACTGTACAGTATCATTGCTACTGGAAGTAATTAGTAAAGCCTTTTAGAAGGTGTTTGCCAAAGGAAGAAAATGTTTAAGGGTCTTTTTTCTTCTCAGAGAAAAATAAGGCATTATACACCACTCTGTGTTAACTATGAACACCAGAATCAAATTTGCAGAGACTCAATTCAAAGAAAATGTGGTAATTGGTTTATTTGGCAATTTGAAATAAAGGTTGACCTCTGCTTAGGAGTGAGAGGGAGCAGGGCGGAAACCTCATTTCTCCCTGGAATTACCTGAAAGGAGGTTGTAGTGAGGTGGTGGACAGTCTCTTCTGCCATGTCTCAAGTGAAAGAACAAGAGGGAAGGGCCTCAAGTCATACCAGTGGAGGTTCAGGTTAGATTTTTTTTTTTTTTTTTCACTCTAAGAGTGCTTAGCCATTGAAATAAGTTGTCCTGGGATGTGGGGGAATCAACATCCCTGGAAGTGGAAGTGTTTAAGAGATATCTAGATGTGGCATGTGGAGATAGGGTTTTGGGGTGATTATGGTAGTTCTGGGTTGATGGTTGGATTAGATAATCTTAAAGGTCTCTTCCAGCCTTGATGATTCTGAGTACTGGATATTTGGGTATTTTTAGAAGAAACATAAATTACTCTATTTAAATGAGAAATTAAAATCAGCAGTAATATTAAATCAGTCTTTTTCATAACTGCATGGTTAAATCATAAAGCTAATCATATATTGTTCTGCTTGTGACCTGAATATGCATAAAAGAATGATTTTGTTACAAGCCTGATCTCAGGAGGAGTGAGGGGATAAGGCAGTGTAGCTAAGAACATTCTTCTGCATCATACATGTAAAAATATGCACCAAATGGAGTGCTCTTAATGCAGGAGTTAATAAAACTTTCTGCAACGTGCCTGTGCTTATATATGGGTACAATATAGTACATTAAGGTACAATTTATGCTCTATCAATACTCACAACTGAGGAATACTGTGTAAAATTTTTTCTTCTTTAATTCTTTCTAGTTGGGCACAAAAGATAAAATTTCTGGTATGTTGTATTCTGGTGTGAAACATTCTAAAGGCTCATCTTTCTAATGATAATAATTACAATAGGTACCAGCCAGAAAATTCTCATCTCTTATGTTAGGATTTTACTCTAATCTCATAGTTTGTCTATGCTGTTTCTATATTATAACAATTACTTCACTGCTGATTTTATGGGTTAGTTTTATAACTTTCAAATTAATTTACTGGCTATAATGTCAAAATTATAATAGGCAATCTGCCAGCAGAAGATCTATTTTTAAAAAGACTTTAATTAGAAAACAAAATAAAATTCATGGATTTCTTAAACATGTTATCTCTGGAAAATTACTCCAATATCTCTAAGTGAGTTTGAGTAACTTCAGCAAAAAACACTGAGAATATGTTCTTTCATACAGTGTGAGGAACTTTTTGAGAACCATAAAAAACAATCACAATTCCTGATTTCTTTGTTTCTGGGATATTGCAAGGTGTAGCTGTCCTAAAGGTAAGCTTGACTATACATACAGCATGGTCATTCTTAAAAACTGTAGTTCAAATTTTCCAATTGATATCCTTCTACAAAATAAGAATTAATCACATCAGAACTGGAGGTATCACAGTTTCCACTATTTTCCCTTCAAAGAGCATTATTATCTTCGATAAAAATATTACTATTGTGAACTAAGAAAAAAATGACAAAAGAATACCATAACTTTTAAAGATGAAAAATACACAGCCCTGTTAACACTAGTGGCTCTTTTTTTAATTTCCTTGCCCACCTTACAGATAAAAAATTAGGATTTGATCAGCATGGATTTTACATCCATTAAAGCATTGTACTATGAACTATTGAAATATGTAGACTTTGTACTCTCCTGACTAATAAACCCATAGTAATTTGTACAGGAACCCTGTCAGGTATGAATAAACTCAAAGTTAGGCAGGTACAAACACACTCAGTTGAGTCCTGGCAAGGTAATATGTCTTTAATGGTAATTAGTAAACACAGTTAATCTTTGCCAAGATATATTTCCTTTATCCTCACAAAGAGGAAATTTTATGAAGAGAAACTATCCCAAAGGTATGATTTCTTCATCTGTAATGGCACAGACTACAAAAGCAAATGAGGGTGTTGAATTTTCTAGCTATATCTTTTTTGTTCCTGCTTGCATTATCACTCTATATCTCCAAACAAACTGGGTAAATAATTCACTGAGCAGTAGTGCTCCAACTGTTTGAGCATAAATGGATATTGTTTTTTTAGTATATTGTAAAACACGAAAACAATTGAAAATACTTTGCATTCTCACCACTATATCTTATGGAAATACTAAAAAAATTACCAACATTTTTTAAAAAGTCAGATATTCAATATGAAACTCTCGAGATCCCCTGGCCTGGGATGTTCCCAAGAGTCCTTTTTCACAGCCAGATGGTCGAAGAAAGAGTCAGAGCTGCTTGGCTTTCGTTCTCAAGGTTGTTTATTATTTCTTATCTATAACATGTTCTCCCTGACCAGCCGAGATGCTCTCAGCAGGTCAGCTCAAGGCACACTGCCCGCCCTCAAGGCGGTGGTATCTTTATATACTATAGACTACGTAGACATTGTTTACCATTATTCTCCAATATCTATCACCTATGTAAGACAGTGAATTTCTACTCTAAACCAATCTCTAAGTGCCAACATCACCAAGAAGATGGAGACAGTGAAGAAGAGGGAAGGAGGACAGTACACACCCAGATTCCTCCACCTTGACCCCCCTGTACACTTCTTGACCCCCCTGTACACTTCTCATATGAATCTTAACATTCTATTTTTCTACTCAGTAATAAGCTACTCATTTTATTCTACTTTCCCCCGTTTTCTACTCCTCATATAAAGTTGGTAACTGTTTCCATGGCTCAAGATCGAGGGCAGAGGGGTCTTGGGCTCTGTGCCAAGTTCTCTGAGCCCCCTGCCTGGGTCTCAGCCCATCCAAAGCAGCAAGAGGGATTTCCTGGTTTCCCACATGAAACCAGAAGATACGAGTACTATCTCAAACCAGTTCTGACCATATTTGAATGAACTCCAACTGTTTAGTTTACCTGACAGGATAACTAGTAGTCTTTAGGTCACTCTTAATATGGAATGAATATTAACAAGATAAACCCCCACAAACCAATGTCTTTATGAGTCTTGCATACAAGAATTTGTAAGGATGTTGTGTATGCTTAAAGGAACCCAAAGCATGTTGTGGATTAGAACAACTGCAGGGATAAGTCTGCAGTTTCCCAAGCTACAGAAATTTACACAATGATACATAAATTAAAAAAAGAGAACCATTTGTTGAAAGGTAGAATTAACTTGAAAAAGAAACAAAATGGGCAAGGGATGTAGACTGTAACAACAATGTCAGTAAATAAAAGAAAGGAAAAATCTTAGACCATGTGGGATAGAGTTTAGCACCCCTAACTGATTTATCTGACACAAAAATTTTATCAAAGCAGATAAAAAGGACAATCCTAATTAATTCAGTCTTCATTCTATCTTAAAAAGTAGCATCCATCTAAGAGTAACTGTTCCTATACCTGATGCAAGTCATAATAGTTTAAAAGTTTATCCATTTTTCATAGTAAAGAAACCCATACTTAAACCAGAAATAGTTAAGACTACCAGAATTCTACTATTTTTCCAGTTAAAGATAACAAGAGAAAAGAGAATAGAAGAGTAAATGGAATTAACTGTTCCGGGATCCTCTTCTGATAACTTTTATTCATGTTAAAAAAAAAAAAGAAAAAAATATACATTTACATATAAAATTTACAGCTAATAGTGTTAGCTCAGTTAGCAGGCAAACATGCTAGGGAATGCTACAGACCTGAAGACCACAACTATTAGGTTTCTTGTCTCACCAGGGTTCTGAGATTCAAACAGAGAAATACCTGTCTGATGGACATATAACAACTTAATCAATGCTGTAGAAGTCCAGAAAAACTATCACCAAGTGCACACATTCCTGCAACTGAATCTATGTAAAAAAGCAGACATTATGTCTCTAAGCTTTTGTGTGTGTTAATGAACTGGTTTCACTTAGGGTAGTGTACCCACTTACAGAAGTTTATTACACTCCCCCTCTGAAGTGAGCAGGGATTTTCAACGAATCAAGGCTGACCTTTATTAAGAAGACATTATGTATACTCACTCCTGCCTGGTTCTTATCAATGAAGTAAAATTACTGTTGACAGACATTTTAGTTTGGCACATTTGAATTTATTCTTGGACCGTTCAGGAATTTTTCTGTAAACAGGATAGTATAAACAGTACTGTGATGAAAATAGTAATGGACACATCAATATTATTGCATGTAAGAACACCATCTCTCTCCAGTTGGGTAATGTTACTCTTTTTGGTACTGACTGTTGAATGTTGTTCGAGTGATGCTCATCTAACATAAACTAGGAGATTTATAGTAAGAGGGTCCATGAGGGCAACCCCATTTGATACTGAGTAGTTCTGAAAAATTCTTTAAGCAAAACTCTTCTCTATTCATTATTTCCTTTACAAACTGAGTATTATAGCATAGTCAAAAGATAGGCATATAATATTCAGGAATTCCTCAAAAAAAAGCAGTGTCTCATTCTAAACTTAATTTCAGTAAATGGATAGAGAAAGTTTGTGGAGACAGATCTCTTCATCAGGGTACATTCTAAAGAAATCCTTTATGTCTAGAAAAGGAAAATGTCACATCTATCTTCAAAGAAGGTGGGGGAGGAAGATTCATAGAATTACAGCCCAGTAAATCCCACCTCAGACTCTGGGAGATAATGGGGAAAATCCTTGAAACCACTACCAAATAGAAAAGACCAAGGTGTTTCAGAACAGCAAAATGAGGTTTACAAGGACAATCATATCTAACCATCTCAAGTATTTTCAGTGATAAAAAGATTAACTTTGTGATTAAAGGAAGAGCAGGAGATGCGAACTTCATTTTAACAACTGTTTATCAGAGTGTCCTATAGCAAATCTATGGCCAAACTGGGAAAGTAATGCCTGGACATCAGTAGATTGCAAGGTGAAGAAAAAATTCACTGTATTCCCATTCTTGGAAAAAAAGGGAAATACTTCAAAATTTAGCTGACAGACAGTAATGGAAAGTATTTCTCATTGGGTTGATATAGGAGCCAAAGCTGTCAAAAAGCTTCATTAGCAACCTGGATAGTGGAATGGAATATACACCTCAGCAACTTTCAGCCTGAGTGTCAAGAGAAGTGATTGTTCCTGCCCATTGGACAGTTGTGAGGCTACATCTGGAGTACTCTGTCCAGTTCTGAGCCACCTGTGCCATAAAAATAAAATCTCAGAGTCCAGCAGAATGAGAGATCTGCAGATCTCTCATTAGAGATCATTACAGATCATTATATTATTATAAGAGGGTAATATCTACTTTCTGCGTTCAGCTATCTGAAGAGTGGATGGACTCATATCCTTCTTGAAGACCTACAGAGAAAAGACAAAAGGCAGAAAAAGGAGTTCTCTCTGGACTTAAGAGTTTTTCACACTGAGAGTGCTTAAGCACTGAAACATATCACAGAGAAGTTATGCCATCTTCATCTTTAGTGATCTCAAAACTTGACTTTAGCTCACCATTGGGAAACATTCAAAATCCCCCCTGCTTTCAGTGTTGGGGATTCACATGGATGACAACAAAGTGTCTCTTCCAACTCAGTCTATTATATAAGTCTATCATATTATCCAGGAGAAATACATTTACACAAGAGGACAAGACCTAGGTGAGCAGCCTTTGCTAGTACTGCTCTAGTAGGACTAAAAGTTGCTATTCAACTTGTCTGAAGGAATTAATACATGTTTTCCTTGTGTACAAGGGTGTAGAATATACACAATATGTGTATATTCTAGTTTTAAACATGAGCTGTAATTGTGGGCTTTGTAATGGAACAGACATAGCCAAGAAAACTATAAGAACCTGACCTCTGACAGGTTTGACCCCTAAAGTATTAAAAGATTTACAGCTTTCATTTTCCAGAAGCTTGATATGAGATACTTCCAAAGGATCAGGTAATATTTTCAATATTTTAATATAGGATTGTTATGCATCTTAATGCAGGCATCTTAGAAATCAGGAACATACAAAAATTAGTTATTGCATAGAAATATATATTACATAGTATCTCATTATATATAATAGTATGTATTGCTTAGCACATGCAAAAATATTACTATAAAAATTAAATTTACTAAGAAAAATTTTGCAAGTTTATACATGAGAAACTAATCTTTTATTATGTGTGTATGAGAAAGCTTATTGTTCATTCAACCAGACAATTATTGCTAATACTTATCTACATAGAAACTAATCTCTCAGGGGCACTGCTCTGTTTTGAGCAAAACAAGTCATGTGCAAGATAAAAACCATATTTATAATGAAAACACTCCAAGTTCTTAACATCTGAGTTTGCAAAGTTAACAAGTATGGTCTCAGTAATAAACATTAGGCCCATTAGATTATCCAATAACCTAAATATATCTGTCAGCAATTTGTATCAAAGTCCTTTATTCCACTATCTATTTCAAAGCAATTCCGGTATTATCCTTTAATACCTACTGAATATGCAGTCCCAAAGCCAAAATTATTTATTGCTTAAGACTATTTCTTCTCCTGTTTTTTTTTACTTTTTTTATTTTGAATTCTGTTTGTTTTCAGCAGCCTCTAACAAGCAACCACTTTTCTACTAAGAATTTTGAAGCAAGGTAATGATTTTGTAGAAGGTAAGCAGGCAATAAAACACAGCATTTCAATCTGTGACACAGCAAGCAGATACTAAACATCCCAAGGTACCTTTTACTTAGACTAAATGGGCTCTGTTGCAAGTGTTCATTGCAAGCAGTTTAGCAGTTGCTATAGGTTCTGATACACTACTTTTTCTTATTACAATGTGTAGTAATCATTGTATTGTCAAGCATACTTGCCTAGTATACCTCTGGACTATCTGACTTGGTTTTCATTTATCAGCTGTGCAGTGACTTTGCTTTCAGATGGGAAATTAAGAATACAGACCCCAACCAAACAAAATAAGTAATCATTTCTTAGTGCAGTGATCTGCCAGACAGGTCACTACAGTAATTTAATATCCTCCTTTTGTCCGCCCAATTGACTGTAGGGTCAAATCCATCTGTTTAAGCTACCTTCACTGAATTTAAGCTAACACATAATATTGTGGAATAAGGATAATTTAAAGAATATTCATAATTATATTAGTATTAGCTGCAGAAGATAACTTAAGAAACAAACAAACATTAAAAGAAAAAAGTGCAATTGTATGCCCTTATCCTTACTATGGTCTGGAATACATGATGTGAATTTTGCCATTGACATCAGTACTTCTTTTAACTTTTCATGCGGCTGTATTTTCTGTTTGTATTATTTTTATGTTCTTCCTTTAATACTTTGAGAGAGTTATTCTTCTTGCTGTGAGCATGCAATGCTCTGTGCATTGAATGATACATTGTATAAATGTAAAATAGATAAGCCACTGATAGAACATAGATACCAAATAAAGATATTCTGTCTGGATCTAGGTTCATTCAAAGTGTGTCTTAGTAAGAAATATTCAGGAATTCTCTAAATACCTCCGAAATTTATGAAAAATCATGAAAGGTATTTAAACTTGTTCTTTTCTTATATTTCTTTTACAAGCATAAAATTTTGTTTGCTTTGTTCAATCTATTATACTGAAATAGACTTGGACTATTTTCATTTTTTGTTTAGAATAGCCCAAATTTACCAAGTTTATCATTCATCTCAAGAAACAATTACAACCTGAAACAAGATAGCTTTCTTATGACTTCTGCTGATTTAGCTTTCCATCCATATCCATTTCTAAAATAAGAGAAACATTTCCCATCAGAAAAACCTGCTTGATGATCAAAGAAGCAATTCAGCTACTTTATAACAAGAACTATCTTTTTGTTTATATTGTACTTGCTTGCAAATAGTTCCTGCTGGGCTCTGGGCTACAGGGTGCTGTAAACTAATTACTACATGCAAAGAGATTTTCCTGTCATATGTAGCTGCAGGGAAGCACCTGGTTATTCACTACTATACTGAGGGGAAAACAGACTACAGTGGTACCTATTCTATTTCTTAAAAAACAATGCTGTTTACTTTTTTCCACACACTGTAATCTTCTGAGCCAGCTAATACTATGTCTTTGCTTCAAAAAGACACCTCTTGGATTGGTTTTGTCCATTCGGGTTTTCTTGGTAGTGTGTATTAAGCAATAATGAAAATCCCAAAGCAAATTAGAATATTCTAATGATTTAAGAAATCATCTTACAATTATGTGGCTGTTATACTAGAAATCCGTCCAACATTTCTTGAGCATCCTTTCCCTCTTTCCTTCCTTATATAATATAAAATTTACAATAATTATGGTCAATTTCTTTACTATATAAACTGATATCAACATACTTCACTCAGACTGAATTATAAATCCGGTATTTTTTCTATAATTAAGAAACTGAGCTGTTTTTAAAAAGTGAGCTGTTTCAGAAATACAAAAAGAGTATTATTTTATCTTTCTAATGCTTACAGAATCCTTTTAAGCTCACTGCTCAAAAGATAAGTACAACTGAGACATAAATGTCATCACTGTAATGAGCATTATTATTTTATTGTAGCAGTAAGGATAGATTTATTTGGGGCAGAAGATTTAGCTATAATATGAATATTCAGTAATTAAAAAAAAATCAGCCATTCTTTTGTTTCAAAATTGCATACCTTCATATATCAGGTGGCAGTCTTACAGTACAAAGAACAGTCTAATCCTCTTTAAAACAAATAATAATAAATAAATAATGATTCTTTAATATTAA
>WBNO01026050.1:0-16800 GCA_013400575.1 Peucedramus taeniatus | reverse complement strand
ATTGCATCATATTGTAGGCAATGAGGTGAAAATTAACATTAATATGCATTGGAACATGTCAGATTCTGAACTCATGGCATTTATCAGGATTGAGAGAAGACTAATTATGTTAATTATAAATGAGGTAAAATTTTATATTACAACTGAGGTGGACATGAAACAAGTTCTATAACCGTCTAGATAAGTGAAATTTAAAATTAATGGAAGTGTTTTGTTTATTTGTTTTCCTTTTTTTTATATTAAGACATCAATTGCTATGAATTAATAAGCACATGAGGAAAGTCAACATCCAAAGAATCAAATAAGATGTATGGAAATGCATCTTTAAAAAGATAATGTAGCCCTCCCCCTCTTAATCATCTTTCCTGGGCACCTTCACTTCATACAGAGATCCCACGAAGTTTCTTTAATCACAAGTTGGAAGTATAAGGTAGAGTAACACACATGATAGATACTTAGGTCAAAGGAGTTACTCAGCTAACCAACAATGTGTTCACCATCTCAAATAAAGTAGTTGGAGGGTCTTTGCAGACTTCTCAGCTACCAGGGAGGTCAGGCAGGTCAGCCTCCATTGCACCTTTGAAAGGACTGAAATGCATTGCTGCTGAGCTGCTGTCTTCTGACTCACTGCTTGGGTTTTTTTCCCTTAGGATTTTATATATTTTCCTATCAGTGTTTTTCCTCTCCTGCCCTTGAACTATCCCTGTATCAGCAATCTTATCTCTCTCATCTTGCAGACCTCTATGCCATGTGCTTTTTCACAGTCCTTTTTCACAACTTGGCAATTTTCATGTTTGAGTCAAGGTCATGGAGTTGGACCATATCAAAATTATATCAAATACCAAAAGCCTCAACTCACATACAACAAGATCTCTAGGTCCTGTAAGTTTCCAGAGGTTTGGTAAGTATTTTTGACCTTGCCATCTAATAACGTATTCAATTTCTCTTTGAATTTTATATATTTTTAGACATCTAAGGCATCCTATGGTAAGGAGTTTTGCAATTCGTATTTGTATTTTAAGTAAATGAAATTTCATTAAGTTTTGCCACCTTTTCTCTGAATCTTTTTGATTCTACAAAATCATTATGAGGTGAAGCAATTTGAATGATACTTTGTTTCTGAAATGTTGATACTCTGTCATGTGTGAGAGATGATGATACAACAGATTTACTCATTTAAGAGTAGGTAAATGCTGCCACCTGAGAGGCTTTTTCAAGACTTTGACTCTTGGCCTGGAAGAAGAAGCAGTGAAATCAATAATAGCTAGGCCTATATAAAAAAGAATAATCATAATGAAACCCACAGATAATCATGAATGACCTTGATCATCCAGAACTAATTCGCAATGGCTTAAGGTAATCCTTTCCTATATTTTATCTTGAACTCACATAAAAGTGCTGATCTCTGCTATCCAGTACAAGGCATGCCCTGTCTCAAACAAGAAAGTTATTCCTTTACAGCTGCTCTATTTGCCATCATTAATACCATCCTTAATCATAAGACAGAACCCAAATCTTGTACAGCTCAAACTGCAGATCAAATTATAATCTTCCTTTAGAAGTTTAAGACAGAATTTAAAGGGCTCTCTTTCAAAATAATAGGACTATATCTTGTATAAAACTAGAAAAGTTTGCCCAGATATCTCTTTTGTTATTCTAATGTCTTTCTTACTGCTTTCATGCTCCCAGGCTCCTGGATTAGAACCAATTTGAAATATGAGAAAAATAATTTAAACTTAAAAATTAATTTAGTCACATCCCAGTAAGAAGAAGGTAGATGTTAATAAAAGAAATTTTAATGAAAGGAAATCCTCTACAGGAATTGAACCCACACCCTTTCATAACACTGCTAGTTACCCTATTCACAAGGCAATAGTAACTGAGAAGCACAACAGAATCAGGTGTTGTGTTAACCAACAGAGGATGCTCTTTGATCCTTATGAAAGTAATAAAAATATATTAAGAAGAGCAAAGTAATTAAAATTTGCCATGACTATAGAATGTAGATGAAGTGCATTCCCTTGGTCATTCCAAGGACTATGTGTGTGTAATTTAATGAGATTCAGAGGGAATACAGCACATATCTGCTCCTCAGTGGCAAAAAACACCTGAAAAGAAAGAAAAATTTTTTTTCCAGCTTCAGTTCTGTAAATTCTGTCTAGGATAATGATAGTATATGATTAGCAGAGACAATCTTCCCAAAATACCAATAACATTCAAATATTTGGATTATTCATTGCTGCAATGTCAGCATAAGATATTTAAAACTACACACTATTCAAACCACTGGGAACAATATTTAACTGGGAAAAGTGCATCTAAATGACATAAAAAGTCTCTTCTATAACTAATATCTTTTTTTCGGTTTTTGCATATCTTACATATGGGGTTTATTATCAAAGTCAGATCTCTTTTTACATTGTCAAAAAATTGCCTCATTGCTTAACCCACATTATTTTGAGTGAACGGCTTTTATAGTGAATGGCCTTTATTCCAGAGCTTGAACCACAATGTTAACACATATAGAAAATAAAGTGGTGGGTCCAGAGATGAGTATCTGTACTTATAAACATCCAGTAAACATCCAGGTGGAAGACTGAGTGACAGCATCAAAGTATTCCCTCAGCCAATAATTTTTATTATGTGAAAAAATGTATCATTTAAGTTTAAGGATCTAAGGTGCTTGCATTATGATACTTTTCATTTTGGACTTTCTGAATAATCTTTGAAGAAAAACATGCTTCCTAAGGCTGGTGCAGATCTTGCACTACTCTTAACAATCTAGAGAATCTGTAGAATGGTTAGCCTTATGCCCAAAGTTAATTGAGATTAATTACTTTTTCCACACCCGCCCCATTCGAGTGTGTAAATAAACTTTTCAGAATACATTTTTTGTAGTTTTTTATGAGATCTAACTTATTTATCCATAAATCCAGAGTGAATCAATACGTGTCAATAGAGTTATCAAAGTCAAATATTTACTCCAGCCAAACACTTAGCTTTTAAAATCAGGCTAACTGTTCTTCAGCTTTGACTCAGAAACCACCCACTGAATGAAGAATTCATTGTACAAAATTAGAAAAATAAGGCTTGAGTTAAGGTTATCACAATCACATTTGTGTTGAGATTTTTACTTAGAAACTGCTACTAAGAGAAAAACTTGTTTAGGGCATCACCCATCTAACAGAATTAAAATAAAAGCCTTCTTATTCTTCACTTTTTCAGTTAAAAATAAACAGAAAACCTGCAATACTAAGGGTATATGTAGTTTTTTTTGTATATATTGATTTGCTAATCTTTGAAAATAACATTTTTCAAAGAGGCCTACTTTCATCAGCTAAAGGTTTTGTGGGATTATTTGCTCCTTTTTCATCAGTTTGACAAAAGATACCATCTCCTTGCAGAACATCTTGGACACATAATGCATTTTACTAGAAAATACTCATAAATTATTCTTTTTTCTGTTGCTTTCTTGTTCTGGGCTTTTGACTAGTTTGTTAATTATTTTTCACTACAGTAACTTTGGGTCAGAGCTTTAAAAGGCATTCTATAGATGTTCAGAAACCCAAGTTTACATATCTCAAGCATATCGGTCATGAAGTCTGTAAAGGCAGGTAAGGAGATCAATCCCTACATCCTCATGGTGAAAAATACAGATGTATGTTTGATTACCATTCCTTCTCCAGCCAAATTATAAATTATTGTTGGAGTGAAACCAACAAGAGTAGGGAGAAGATGAGTAGATAACTTCTATCTTGAATATTGTTGAAAGTTATTTTTCAAAAATATGACATTTGTATTCTCTCTATTTTTTAAGTAAGCCTCTTGGAATAAGTAATGAGCTTTTGTGTTCTATGGGAATGTATGTCTATGGGTTTGAATTGTATTTCTGAGCTGATACTAGTGTGACTAATTACTAGGGTGTTGACTGTAGAGAAGGAGTAAAAGCTTTGTATCAGTAGGGCTTTCTTCTCTCAGGGTGATAGCCTCTTTCCAAGGACAGCAGCAGACAAAGCGAGCAGACAATGATGCCATTCTTATTCTTTCTTGTCCTAAAACCTGCTTTGTAACAGCAGTCCAGAAGCCTGGTTGCCAGTGAATGATGTAGAAAGAATGGAGTTAAAAGGTCATGCTTTTCTGTGTGGAATGTACAATAAAATCATATCTCAACATGCAGTGTCCAACACAGGTCAGTGACTCAGAAACACTATCATGAGTAAGAGTTTATACTATTCAAAACACTTTAAATCTCCACGTTAAGGCTGATTTTGCTTTTCCTAGCAAGTATTTGCAAATAGTTTGAGTTTGGCCTTTTTTTTGTTTTCACAAAGAGCAGAATAATCTTGGGGAAATCAGATGAAGGACTAGAAAGTGTTAGCACTCAGAAAAGCATGATGTTGCAGGTTAACAGCAGGCAGACTCGAGGCCTAGACAACAGGAGGAAAAGCAAACTGCTGGAACACATAACCCCTCAAATCCTGGAATCTAGAATAAAGACAACTGAGGAAACTTCTAATATTTTATAGCATTATGTTTTAAAAGTTTTTCATAAATTTAAAGTGATAAAGAAAGCCTACCCCCTAAACATGATGAAATAAAGTGACTCTGGCTGGTGTCTTTCAAATGATTCAATAACTCTGTGGGAGAGTGTGTATGTAATTTATTCCTAGGCACACCTGCAGTTCGGCTTGCTTCATTGTGCTTGAATTATCAATATTTTGGAGAAGATAAACATGAAAAGCAACAATTTATTAGCAGGAATATGCTTCTTTCACAGCACAGATGCATATATTGAGGAAGGGCACTTCATGCTTCCAGCAGCTTACACAGTACCTACACTGCACTGACACATTAGTATTTCTGACCAGAACTCTATAGCTTACCTCAGACCTGACAGGGAGCAGACCTCGAATATTAGCAGTATTAATAATTGCATTCCTTCCCTAGACTGAAGACTACTGAACATTCCTTTTACCTCTACTGCATTGTCTCCAGGCCCATGCCCTACATATCCACAGCATCCTACAGCAGCAATAGGGCCATAGGATTGTGGTGTCTGGATCTCATCCCATCTACAGTTGCTGTTGCATTTGCCTAAATATGTCAGGGAATAAATTACAGCAAAGAGAATACATGATGCATTGTATGTGAAGATTAATTTTTGTCTGTTTATCACCACCTATCAAACAAGAAATTCTGCTCTGGAAATATTTTTTTTTAGCATGCTTGTATTCTGCCAGCAGTATACTTTTATAGAAAGTATTTTCTAAGTATACTGAAACTAATGGGCAAGGGGGAAAAGGACACAAGGCAATACACTTATTTTTCCAATTTGGTAGTTATCATGTTGCAGATGTGTGGAGTTCTTAAATATTTTAATTCATAAATATTTATCTATTTTGATACAATGTTTATCTTAAAAAATATTTTGGAACAATACCGGTTTTGAACTTCTAATCATAATATATTTTTTCTTCTTCAGCATTTATATATATTTTTTTTCTTTCAGTCTGAACCAAGAGAAATAAATTCACATAAATGCTTTTGTTTCTCTGTGGTTAGATGATATCTTTTAGGTAAATAAGGAAGATGAAATAAGCAGAGTAAATGTAAAAAGTATTTAGGGTAAAAATTAAATTTATCTGACCATAGCTATTGTTACACCTTTAATTTGTGGTCTGGAAAGTGTTGTAATTATATATTAAAATTTTGTTTGTGATATAATTGCGTTCACCAATGATTTGACACAGTTTTTATGTTTTTTAAAACATCAATTTTATCGCAACAAATGGCTAGAAGTTTTAGCACCAGATAAATGAAAGAAAAAATAAGAGTATTTTACAAGTCAGGTATTACTCTGGGCTGTGAGATCTGTTGTCTGCCATATGGGAAAAAAGTACACAATCCCTGCTTCTCTTCTAGATCATTTCCTACTGCTTCTGTTTAGGCTTCCTACTTTTGGGGAATCAAATGTCCAATTGCCATTTTATCTTGTTAATATTCCACAACATCATAGTTGCTATCCCACATAAACCTAACAGCTCAGACTTTGGGGGATTCATCTTTCTGCGCAGTGTGTGGGATATTATCTCTCATCGACACAGCATGGGCTTCTTGCACACCATAGCTACCATATAAATGTAAAATCTACACCTTATATCATGTTATATTTTTTGGGTCTGATTTATAGGAAAACTCAATAACTGCAATGATAAATCTATCTAATGCAAAAAACAGGTTTGAAACCACAGTATGTGGTTTGTAATAGAATAAACTTTGCAAAAAAAGAGCTTTCTAAATGTCAGTATTTGCTGAAATAAAATGAAAAAAACCCTTGGGAACCACAAATTGTGCTGTGTTTTTCAAAAAACATGTATGAATTTGTTTATAAATACTTTTAAATTATGATGATTGTCAAACTGAAAGCATGCTTACAGCTCCCTTGAAAATTGTGTTTTGTGCAGTTGGTGCTCTGTAACTATCAGAGATTTAGTTGAAACCTCTCTATATAGAAAATTCATTGTTACTTCTCATTTTTGTTTTGCTTGATTGCTTGTTTTTTTGGTGGTAGTGGGTTTTTTTTAATTTAAAGAACATTTTAAAGATCTATTTTTTTAAGATTAAAATAAACGTTTGATTCAGATAAAACTCATTAATAATTTTTCACAGAGAGTTTTTAGTCTCCTGTTATTAGTGTTTTATTAGAGACTGTCTACTTTTCATCCTATACCATCAGAAGGGATGACAGAAGCCTCCAACAGAGCCTGTTGCCCTTATCAGGGTTCAGAGTGTGCAGTGAAGCAGAGGGAACTTGCAATGCCTGCAGCACACAGCCCCTAGACACACACCAGCACTCACTTCTCAATCTGTTTATGACCCTGGGACCTTTCCAGCTTAGGGAATTCCTCCTTTCAGCCTCTCAGAAGTTGGGCTGATATAATGGCATACTGGTATATGATTGCCCTCTTTTCAGCTGGGATAGAGTTAATTTTCTTCTTAGTAGCTGGTATAGTGCTGTGTTTTGGATGTGGCATGAGAATAATGATGATAACACGGTGGAGTTTTGCTGGTTGCTTAGTAGTGCTTAGCCTAAGTCAAGGATTTTTCAGTGTAGCATGAGCTGCCAGTGAGCAAGTGCAAAGTAAGCCAAGAGAGAGCATTGCTAGAAAAGGTGACCAAAAAAAAGGCTGGCCAAAGGGATACTCCATCCAAAGCATGCCATGCCCACTATAGAAACTAAGAGTTGGCCAGGAGGAGCTGCCAGTCACAGTTCAGGGGTGGCCTGGCACAGGTCAGTGGATGGTGAGAAATTTTATTATAGATCTCTTATTTTTTCTTGGGGTTTATTCGTCTCTCTCTAGTCAATAATAATAATAATAATAACAATAATAATAGTTTTGTTTTGATTATTAAACTCTTCTCATCTCAAACCAAGAGGCTGGCTTTTTTTCTGATTCCCCTCTCTACTGGTAAGGAGTGAATAAGTGAGCAGCTGTGCAGTATTAGTTGCTTTCTGGTGTAGAAACACAGCAATGGTGTACACAAAGAAAGTAAATGCAAGATTGAGTAAGTAGACCTTCTATAATGTCAACCCACCTGGCCTCAAGGATTATTGTTGGGAGCAACTCATTAAGAAACTGATTTCAGTAAGGAGCATGATCCAACAGGAATTATTTGGAATAGCTCATTAGCCTTGTAACGTGGGAGTGCCCAACATTTTTTACTTTGTTTAATTACTTTCTGTTTATGTTTAAGCTTTAATTATTTTTCCCATTAACTTTTTTTTACATCCACCTTTATGAATCCATATAATTGCCTTCTATATCTATATATAATTATATACAAATGCAAAGTTATATATAAACATATCTAAAGTTCATCTACATGTAAGTATTAAATTTTATAAATATTTGTGTATTTACTTACATATATGTGTGTATGCAACATTCTTTATATTTTCAGACATGAGCACTTCCTGATCTGAAGGCAAAAATGTGAACCATCAGAGGCTGCTCAGGGAGAAAATTGACATGATAGTTTCAACAAATGGAAACTTGCCAACTAGAAAGTCATATGAAAATGTGTGGAGTATGATACTGACAAAAGTGGCAGCTGCTGCTTATGCATTCCTTTTCTGTCATTCTTGATAAAGTAGAAATTGTGACTGGTCACAGTCACACTGTGGAAGCATAGGGTTGTATGAAAATATTTGGGGTTGTGACTTTGTCAAAAATCATAGCTCCCTGTCAATGCTAAGCAGCATTGGAAAAACCAAAGCTGGACAGGCCTAATCTGTGGGACCCAATGTGATACAACCGTGCCTGCTGAGGGACCTGGCACTGTAAAGCCACTCTCAGTTGTTAAAGGTCATGGCAAGTGGAGGCTTAGAGGAAAGTAATGATGATTGTCATCTACAAGAAGGGTATGAAGGAGGATCTGGTGATCCTCTACGGAACTGATGAGTCTCACCTCATTCCCCAGGAGAGGGGTGAAGCAAATAAGCCTGGAAACCTTTACTAAAATAGGAATGAGATGGTGGCTCTTGGGTGTTGTCAGTATGGATTTATGAAGGGGAAAGCATGCCTAATCAACCTGATAATCACCTTCTATGACGAAATGGCTGTCAAGGTGGATGAGGGCAGAGTGGTAGATGTTGCATACCCTGACTGCAGAAAGGTTTCCCACAATGTCATAATATTTCATTGACAAACTGTTGAATTCCACACTCATTAAAGGGACAGTGAATTTATTTGTAAGCTGCCTGAACTGCCCAGATCAAAAGTGGATCCATTAGTGGAGCAAAGTTCAGCTGCAGGGCAGTCACTAATAGTGTCAAGACTGGCCCTAGGGGTCAAGACTGGACCAATACTTTTTCTCTTAATTAATGATGTGAATAATGGGATATACTGCACCCAAAATGAGTTTCCAGAAGATACCAAAGTGGGAATGTTGGTTAGATCAGATCATTGTGCTGCCATTCAAAGGGATCTCAACAGGCAGAGAGGAATCTCAACAATTTCAACAAAAATAAATGTCAAGTATATCTCAAGGCAGCAGTATCTAGTGAGGGCTTTGCAGAAAAAGACCTAGTGATCCTGGTGGGCACCAAGCTGAATGTCTGACTCTTTGGCCAACAACCTCTTAGGCTGCATAAAGAAAAGTCTTTCTTACAGGCTGAGGAAGATGACCCTTCCCCTCTGTTCAGAACTTGTGAAACACTTTTGGAATATAGTTGTCAGTCCTTGTTTTCCAGTTCAAGACATGGAGCAGAGACAGTCCAATGAAAGACCACAAAGATAATAATCTTTGCTGATTACTCTCAAGAGACTGGATCACATGTAATATGAGGAGAGGCTGAAACAACTGGATCTGTTAAGCCTGGAGACAAAAGGGCTCAAGAGGTATCTTACTCATTATAAATAGCTGCTGGAGGAATCGACAGCTTTGATGCGTGCAGAAAATCATCACATGGCTGTGAACTCAGAGACAAATATAACAAAAAAATGGAAATGGAAAAGAATGTAAAATTACCCTGGGGTTGGGAGATATCTGGTGCAAGGAAGAGAACAGCACTCTGAGGCTAACTTCTATCATCATGAAGAGATTCAGAAAAACAGGCAGGGCAGGTTAATTTTATTTCTTCTTATTGCTGTTTGGCTTTTTCTGCTCTTCAAGCTACCTCTCCCAACAGAAATTAAGGTCTCCTCTCTGCAGGTGGGATCAACTTTGTGTATTATGCACCCCTCTTTACTAATGGATGCAACTGGTTTTCTTGCAAAATTTAAAAGACACATTTTATTTCACATCTTACTCTCCATTGTCCCTACTTGTTAGCAACATACTCTTTTTTCCTCCTCACATTCATAGTTTTTCCTCTGTTCCACTGCTCTCATTTTTTAAGTTGTATAATTCCTCAATGAAAGATAAAAATCTATCTAAATAAAAAGCTATCCAAAGCACCATTAAAACTGAGGATTTCACAACTGATGTCCTTCCTTCTCTCCTCTTATTCCCTCCTTATTCTTTCTTTTGTTTTACCTTCTCTCATATGATTGTATTTATGTGTAATGAAACCCTTCAGGGGCAAGGATTATAGCTAATTTATCTCTTGTACAATATCCCAGAGTACTGACAGATTAAACAACAGTACCCTAGGGTAGACAAGGCAGTTTGAGATAGGAAAAGAAATTTTGCGAAAAATATTGTCACTTTTATAGAGGGTTTGGTTGGAAAAAAAGTTGTTGTTTTGTCACCACAATATAATGACAGATATACTATATTTAGTATTTGAAGGTCACAGAGAAGAATTTATTTTAAAATTCTTAAGATATGTTCTCCCTAACCCTTTCTATAAATATCCACTTTCCCATATTGAAGGCCTGCAATAGATTTTAATTTTAACCATGATAGAAGTATATTTTTGCAGAGACTTACAAGAAAGGAGACTTTTTAAAGCCTTGATATAAAAACCTGAACTTCACTATGCCTTCAGCTTTGTTCTTCATGTCTTAAAAAATATCAGGTAAAATATTACTTGTTAATAATAGTCCCATAAAATGATAGTTTACTTCTTCCAGTAATTGCTATGAACTCAGACANAAAAAAAAAAAAAAGGAAAATTTTACTTACCTTCCAAAAATCAAAGTGACTCCAATGACATCAATAGTATAATGAAAACTTTTGATATTTTGGGAAACTTAAAGTAAACTGTGGCTCAAATGGAATAAATCAGTGCTAAATTTAAAAAATCCCTCTTAAAGATAAATTTGGTTTTAATAGTATTTAAGTCAAAAGGCAAAATTTTCAAGAAAATGTATTATTTACAAAGAAAATAATGATATACACTTATATTTATTCATCATCACAAATTATGAACCAGAATTTGTCAATAAAATCATATGGAAAGTCATAGAAAGTATATGGAAATTCAATTTATTTCTATTTAGGTCACAAAAACCTTTCTTAAGATGGAAGCTATTCTGTTTTCTACCATCCTCATATACACTGTATTCATTGGCCACACTCAATCTAACAATTACATTGAACATTAAAGAACAGATAAATCTAAAAACTGTACTTCATTTATCATCTAGAGAACGCTCTTTATTTGCAATTTCCATGGTTAGAAGTGAAGATTCTTAATGAGTCTTTAAAGTAAGAGATGAAAATAACCCACAACAATCCACAGAAACAAAAGCAGAAAAAATAGTCAGTAGATTAAGATGAGAAACTGTGGGCCTAGAGTATGTTTAAATGGCAAGATGTGCCAGTGAGGACTTTGCTTTAAGTATCTTTGATAAAAAGACAAAAGAAGAACAAAAACACGAAGGGGAAATTTCATCAAAAAATAACAATACAGAAACTATTATTATCTTGCATGTAAACAAAGTAAACCAAGTCAGACTGCATAGCACTACTTCACAACTGGCTTCATTTTAGGCAGGATTTTTCATGAACTATAAAAAAAAGGTAATTCAAAAAGGAGTTTGTTTAAACATTTCAGTTGTGCAGAAGTGCTTTTCAACCATTACATTAATAATTAGCACTCATTTGGCCATTTACAGTGCTGCCAGCCTTGGAATGTGTATTCATATACTCATGTAACTGGTATTGCTCACAAGCATATTTTCAGAATTGGATCCTTTTTTTCTTTAATTTATTTAAGATTGTAAGAGCAAAGGGAAGCTTTGCTGTCAAATGAAATGCTATAATTTCAACTCCATTCTTACCTAATACTCTATTTATTCTACAGTATTTTTTTCTGATTTAAGCCCACATTTTCTTACTTTCCTCCCCTATTCCTGTGCCCTTACTGGTGCCTCCTCATTGCCTGTTTTGGCAGCACTAGGCATCACCAATTGCCCTGGGCATAATTCTCAGGCTCTGCTAAGGCTCATTCACCAGGGCTGTCCTCTTTGTCACATGCCTCCTGCCATGCTTGAACAGCTCACTGCTGGCACACACTGCTGGAAACCTGGGACACGGGGTCTAGACATGTGTGCATTTCTAGTTCCAGGAACACAAGAGCTTGTTTCGCCTGCTTTGAGCTCCTCTGACACAAATCAGCTCTCACCTGAGATTTGTGCCTGCTTCCTGCAGGGTCTTTTAACTTTGCCACTTTGACTCAAGGTGGCACTTAGCACTCAAGGCTGGGATTTAACTGACTGGTTCACAGATAGGGCAGGCGGGATTTCTCCATGGATTTATCTCTTCTAGGCAGTATCCATATTTTAAGTTTCTAAATGAGCCATTTACAGCACCCTTAAATGACCAGTGCAAATTTTTTTATGTACTTTAGATGAGTGTCAGAAGACTTTTACTTTAACCTCACAATCACATGTAAAAGATGTGCACAGATTTATGACTCCTTTTTTTTTTCCTCTTTATGACACAATGTCCAAAGTTTCCTATCCTTTTTTTTCTTTATTTAGTGATACAAAATTTTAATAAAATATAAAAATAAATCAGAGTAGAGACAGTTTCTTAGGAAAAGTGTTCCATAAAAAAGAATAGTTAGATACACACATCTGCTCATAGATACACAGATAGATACATATATATATAGAGAGATATAGATATAGATAGATAGATATCTATAGATAAAAACACAGAGCATACTCCCTAATTTTCCCTGAGATGATTCATCTCCTCCAAAAATCCACCCACAGAATAAAAGCAGGGAAGAATAATTTTTTATAAAACAAGCAAACAAACAAAAAACCTAATATATAAAACACATATAATTTTGTTGCTCATTTTTTCTTTCTTTGCTCCTCTCTATTTTTATTTTTCTTGCTTTTGAGTCTGTCTTCCATTTTTTTTTTTTTGTCCCATGTCATTTTCCTTCTTGTTACGGATTCTTAATTTCTACTATTCCACATCCCCATGAAACTGACTGTCCTGTGCCAGAATTTCCTCTGCTGATCAAAGGCTTGAGACAGCCATACTGTATCAGCTTCCAAGCAACATATCAAAAGTTTTCTGTTTTACAATGCTGTCAAAAAGTACCATGAAACTGTGCTAGCCAGAATTTACAATTATTTCAAGGTTTACAAGGCAGTCTTCATTTAAAGTAATCTGATAAAACAAGTCTTGACTCAGTTAACTGCCCTGTTTGATAAAGCCTGGACTTGTAATGTACACATCTTTGAAATAGATAGACTTCCGTTATTCTTGTCTTCAAGAATAAAGCAAGCCTTACAAATGTATTTGAGTGATGTAAGATGGATCTTCAGAATTCTACGAATATTATAATGTAAAGAGATCAGAAAATAATGTCTAAGAGGCTGAAGAGTAATGGGAAAGATTACCTCATTTTATCACAAAAAAATCCCCATATTATGTCTCTGCTATAAGATAACTGTAATTACTTAGCTGTACAACATTTTTGGAATGTACTTTAAAAAGTCAAGGATTCATATAAGATACTTAAACCAGTCTTCCTGTCACAATTTGTGTAATACTTCAAATTATATTTAAAAAAGCAAAAGCAAAGTTTCAAATGCTGTAAAAATGACTAGTGCATGGTAATCTAGATACAATGGAAGATTTACAGTCTTATCACCGTCTTTTCCTCTCATGTTTCATAATAAATTTCTGATAATTCCTTGTCTTTTGAATTAATCTTTGGAAAGTGAATTAATTTTACTTGCAGTCTTTGATTTTTCTACATGTCTTCCTCATATATTCTCCTATTACTGGTATGTTCTTACAATATTTTCTTTTCTGATGGTGTTGCATTTTGTTTACCTACATTTTAGAGGCCACTTCTTATTTTGTACTAGGGCATTTACCATAGTTTGAATACCATTATTGTCACTTGAACAATGCCTCTTCAAAGAGTTAGATGAAGCCAGTATGTTCTTAATACTCATGTTGGTCTGATGATATCCTCTGAAAGCGAATTTGAAGCGTCATTGGTTCCAGTGACACTAAAATTAGAATATTGGTTTTCGTAAATAACTGAAACTGCTCATACTAAGCTAATTCTATTATAACAAAGATAAGCACAGTTGATCTTTCACCTGTGAAATATTGTAATGTTAGTGGCAAGTCTCTTATCATTCAATGTCAAATTACAAATTCATGCTTAAAATGAGTAAGATGTTGAAACAATTATCTGTTATTCGACAAATAAGTTCTGTTTTACATATCGTTACATTTTTCTATTGTTTTATCATGCCCTGTAAGTTCTTTGTTATTTCTTCATGCAATCTTTAATTTTGTATAATCCTTACTAAAACCACAGTAATTGTGCTCCAGGCATTTTAATAAAACATGCTTCAAATGTTTCCTAAAGACCCTATGTTTTAATTTGAATTGATGACTTTTTTCAGCTACGATTTTCATGATTATTCCAGGATTTGGTTTGCCTGAATTTGATAAACAGTGGCATCCAGTGGGAAAAGTAGATGTATATTCCCAAGACAAGTAGCTATTGATATATGTATCAGCTATGTTTATTTTAGAAGGGGAAGAATATTAATAACCTGTGAGAAATCAAAAATATTTTTTTAATTCATAAGTAAGAGTATGGCAGGCTTATTAAGCTGATTCAATCTTTGCTGCAGTAAGAACATGACTTTAGTCACTTTTTGATTCCCCTAGTTTTTGCTGAACTCTTTTCATTTTGTGATAGCGCAATTTGAATCATTATCAGTTTCTGACAATTGCTTCTGCTACTGCTATCTTCCCTGAACAAAAGGTACAGTATTGAGCACAACCTACTGTCTTGATGAGAAATATGGATAATTAATGTCCTCAAAATCTATTTTTTTTCTGGCTTTAATGTACATGAATAAATCATGCCTTACTCAAGCTATATTTATGTTAGCTCTCTAGAAATTATTAACACTTCAATCTAAAATAAAAATAAAATCTTCAGAAATTCTACAACAGAAGTAAGATAATGAAAGCATGAAATGCCTGGGAAACATTGATGTCTCCAAGTTCAGGTCCTTCAAAGTCACTTTATAGATGTAGATGTCCCTCATGTTGCCCTCCACCTTTGTCCCATGTTTCTATTTGTTGGAAGCTCTCTGCTAGTAAACACTGATCTAACCAGTCTATGGCACTTTACATATATTAGGCAAGAAAAAAATATACTTAAAATAAAATAAATTATGCAAATTATTTTCATTGTTAGATGTGTATCCAGAGTTTTTCCAGTTTCCATTTGAAATCTGGTCAGTACAAGTGTCCTGCACAAATTTCATATGGTATAATAGTGATTGCATTTACATAAACAAAGTTTATTAGCCTTGGATTAAATCGTAAGCAGCCAATGTCTGCTTGAGGTTAAGTTGTCAAATGCTTGTTCAGTATAGTACGCTGTTATTTCATTTGCCTAGATGAAGGTTTGGTGACAGTAAAATAAGAGAAACCATTGCCACCATAGTTAGGATGGTAACAGGATTTTTAACCAGAGAGCCCAACTTACTGCCCAGAGGAGACAGACAGTAATGACAGATTTGTATAGGGAGGCATATATTTGTGCATAATTGCAGTCTTTATCAATTGGTGCAGATGTCAGTGGTACTTAATTCTTATTACCCAGGAGAGTTCCACTTGGAAGACAGGAACTAGAGAAAGTAGAAGATTCTATCACAGAGTTCACACAGGTGCTCACAGACGCACAGAAGTTACTGACAGGAAAATCATACTTGTAAGGGAATGCTAAAATTCTCATGTCTTACTCACAATGTTTTTTTCAAAAGCCACAAGAGCAACATTCTGCATTCCTAGGTACTACCCTGTAGTACCCTTGGCCCTTTGGGCCAAAACAGACTTCCCATCACATTTTTACTATTCTGTTTCTCTTTGTCTCCCCAGTCATAGAGGCCTTGATATTCCTATACATAAGAGCTCCTGCTCTTATATAAGTACTTCCCTTCACTTCTGTTCTGAGTGGTCATGATATCTTTTCTGTAACAAAATTCGAATAAAGATGGGGATGGAGGGAGGGTAAAAGAGGGAGAGGATGGGGCAGACAGGAAGAAAAGAGCAATTAAAGAAATTATGAGTTTTCACTAGATATTTGTGCCTTTTTGTTCTGTCTCTTCATTTTAATTTTGCAGTGAAAACACTGCAATCTGTATTTCCTCTTTGAAAGTTTACAGCAATTCTGTATTTTGGGGGGAGGCTTATTCTAATTAATTGTCTACAGTTTCTGCATGATTTATTTCTCTTATTCATCATAACCTAATTGCTTCCCACCAAGAGCTAGTTGACAGAACTGCCAATTTCTTTATGTCCTTCTGTTAACCTGATTCACTGATTCATCATCTGCCTTCTTCAGATACACTCAGCACCATTTTTGATGGGCTGGCAAGCAGGAAGATCTGTCACATTGCCAGCATATTTTTCATTCTTCAGATCTACCCTTTCCATCTCTGTGACTGAAGAGGGTTTATAGATGTTTAGCTGACTGTCCATGATCAGCAAAAACAGCTGATAGAGATAAGACATGAATTTAAAATGTGTTCTGCCTCAGCATACTCAGCATTTTCCATTTGAAACATCAGCCAGTGGTAAACTGGCAGTGTTATACAATTACCCTCCCAAGGCTTGTCAAGACAACTACTATGTCTTCCTGTAAGGCAACCTGTTCACCTGACTTCTTTTAGAAAGGAATTTCAAAAAGCTTCATGAACAAGGAATAGTTCTCATACTCTGTAGGGGAAAAAAACAGTTCTAACCTGGCTCCCATAATACAGAGATATGGAGAGAAGGGTCCTTGGGATTACAAAATTTTAGGTCTAATGGTAAGTTTTTTAAAGACCCTTCCCTTCCCTTCCCTTC
>WBNO01026049.1:0-10163 GCA_013400575.1 Peucedramus taeniatus | reverse complement strand
CCCTGCCAGGAGGAAAATGTAGAGGGACAGGAAGATGGCAGATAGGACACAGAGACTAAATAAAAGGAGGCATGGTATTAGTTCCCAATAAGCTTAACTGACAATAGCTGCTGAAATGTGCTTCCTTGCTGCTGCAGCTTCCCTGTGCTTTTTAAATACCTCCTTTCACTGCTGGCAAAATGCAGTAATGCTTTCAGTTGTACAGACAGAGGGGATTGTGCAAAACCTGATTATTTGCTGTCTGTGTGGATTTTGGTAAAGCTTTCCTGCAGCTTGGTAATGTAGTAATGTTTTCATGGCTGATGTATAGTTAGAATCTGTTGATAATACTAAAAGTCCTGCAAGGAATGCAAGGTCCTACTTCACTTAGGTCTTTACCTATATTATTTGAGCACTGCACCTCTAAAAGAAGGATCAGTGTCATCCACAATTTTGCCAAGAATGGGCAAGCAGGAAATACCAAGACATGAATACATAAATATATAAATATGCATGCATACTCTGTTTCTTTGCTGACATATTTCTGTGGGAGGAAAAAAAGAAAACAACTAATATTAAAAGCACTTACACAAAAATGTCTGCAAATAGGACTGAATTTGTGATTGAGAAATAACCATGTGAAATTTGAGGAACTATTCAGAGACTGATTATGTAATGTTAATCTATGGAAGAAAGATTTCTCATTATTGATAGAATTAAGTTGACTAGAATTTATTTTCATCTCTGAAGATAATGATTAGATTCAAACACTTCTAAAGGCAAAGTTAAGTCTGCTATGGCAATGAGTCCAACAATATGGATCAGTCCATATTCATAAGATCAAAAACATTTACATACTGAAACATTCACTTTCAAAATAATTTTAAAATAATGTAACAGTCCATATATTCCAAGCCAGCCCAGGAGGTGTTTGGGAGAATGCTGACTTTCCCAGGCCTAAACCACACTGATTTAGTACTGTATGCAAGATAATCCAGTGACTGAGTAAGCATCCAATTTATCTGTACGGATATAGCACCTTCATCTTTAGCGACAATCCAAAGAATCTTCTTTCACATGCTCAGAAAAAAAAAAAAAAAAAAAAAAAAAAGAAAAAAAAAAAAAAAGGCATAAATAAGAGATATTTCATAGTGCAACTCTTCTCAGTGCCTTTTAACTATGTAGACCTCACTAGCCTTAATTTGGAAAACATTTGTGCTCATGTTCAATATTTAGCTTTGAGAGAGTGTAACTGTACACCATATGCTTTCCTGGGTCTAGGCATTCATCTTCTCATAACTTCATGGAATGGTATTAGTAAACAACATGCCACCACGGCAGCATTCCAACAGAGAAAAACCCCAAACCCTACTAAATACATTATTTTAAAGTTTTCCCATTAAAATATCCTTGGGAAAATTTAGCATTTAAGATATGGTATTTAAAATATTTTAAATTTTAATTTTTCTGTCTTTTAGGAATAACAAAACAAAGGTAATAGGTAATTCCAATAATAAATTCCATTTGCAATACAGGCTTCCCTAAGAAATAACTTCTAAGGAAGGGTAGGAAAAACAAATGTAGTAGAAACCCATGATTTGCTTATCCCCAGAGTGCTAATTCCCTAGCCTGTTTTCTCAGTATACATAAGAGCATCAGAGTATAAGAGTATAGCATAAGAGTATCAGGAATAAAGAGAAACAGGGAAAGAGCAGAAATAAACTAATTGCATGAAGGCATATGAGGGAAATAAAGTTGTTATTTTGTTTTCCTTTTTTTTTTTTTTTTTGCTAGTTTGGTAAATGGCATGAAACACGGTTCGGAACTATACCAAAGTCAAAAATGCTACAAAAAGTCACATGATGAGTGGCAAACCCTCAGCGAATGAACATGATTTTATAACATGAGAATGTGCAAACTGCATCCAAGAACCGGGCAAATCCTGCCTGTTGACCCATAGTCCAAATAACAGGATCAATGTCTGTGGCACAGGGGTGGCTCGTTGCAGGCAGAAATGTCTCTCTTGTAATAATTACCATGAAACTGCTTCTTCATCAGTACAGCAAATTCCTGAAGATAAAATTATTTAAGGCAAAAGCTCCTAGCCCCACCTGGGAGATCTTTAACTGCATATCATTTAAATCCTGCAGGAATGCAGAAATTAAACCAGTGTCTACATTTGTATTTCCAGGTTCAAAGCCAACCTTGACAGGGCTGGTGGGATGTGAAATGGGAGGGTGGGTGAGAATGTCTTCCTCTGTGGGCTGTCCATGAGGTGTAGTTTGATACTTTGGTTTGTGGGACTTGGGTAAACGGGGGACGGATTCGGATTAGTCAATAACAGTGTTTGGAAGAGGTAAGCTGTGTGGTTATAGGAGAGACAAAAGGATGTTTCTGTTCTGATTCTGTGTTTGCAGCTGAGAGAAATGTAGGTGGGAAAAGCAGGATGATGTGTGAGCGTGAAAGGTGGTGCACCTTGACGGTAGAAAATTCCTAATGTTATCGTGTCCTGTCAACAAGAGCCTTTTCTGGTAAGGAGAAACAACATTAGGGATGTATTCATGCACATCAGAAAAGGCTCTTAAACACTTTACCTTTCTTAAAAGTTTGTGGATTCTTCAGCCATTTTGCACCATCAGGGTTTTTTCGAGAGTTGGAGCTGTTGTTTGAAATGCACAGCCATTCCATGTTCCTTACATACAAAGGCTTTTAATTAGCTGCAGAATGGGGCCTGGTGTTCATTTAAGAATTATTCATGGCAGAAACAAAGAAGGGAAAAAAAGGTAACTTTGGCTTCAGATCTATCTGTTTTTTTGAAGCCTGAAGATTGCTTCAATATGAACAGCTATTTTATGTTTATAAATAGAAGCACATAAAATATATTTTGAAAGGAAAATCATAATTGACCTACTATTTAGGGCTTTTGATCTTTTAATTAATTGATCCCCTAATTATTGAAAACTGTAGCAGAACAAATGATAAACAAGTTGGTTTGAGTATTTTTTGATAAGGGTTTTAGTAACACAGTATTATACATATGCAGGAAAGCATTCTACAGGATTATACAATATATTGCTTTTTAAATACAACACAGCTCTGAAGATTAATGTTTTCTGAATAACCAAGTACACATTTTGGAACTGTCATTCTGTTGTGCCATTAATCTGTGGATTAAAGTCCCTACCAGTGTACACAAAAAAGTACAATGACATCAAAAGAATATCTCATAAAAACTGGGTTACAGACGAAGGGAAAGCCTGAGATATAAACTTTGGTTTATGATTCCAGCTCACATTACATATTAAACACAGCAGTTAAGAGCTATTATTTTCAAATACATTTAGAGACCCAGTTAAATGTATTGCATAGGCTTTAATTTTATCTATTCTTTCTTTAGGCAAAATATATCCTTCTATACATGAAATTAGTTTTATTTCAATAAGATAACATTAATCCTTCTTAACCTCCCATGAGATTATCCCTCAACACTTTCTGAGAGATTATCCTCTCTTTTTCTTGAGCAAATGCATAAATCAGGGCCATTTACAGGATGAGAGATCAACAGCACAAGGAGACATGATGGTGGCCATTGTATGTGGTAGTGATTTCCAATGTTCACAGCTTTGCAATAGGAGATAACAAACTCAGGGAAGAACAAGGGAATTCTGAGGAAGTCACAAGTTTTAGCAATTCCTTAGAAAACATTATGAAGAACACAGTTGCCAGAAGAGGTTCTTTCTTGCAAGAAGTGAAATGTGTGTCATGCTAAGGATACAGACAACCAGGTCCTGACATGAGTCATTTGGTGACATCTTTAGTGAAAACCTACTCCAGAAGTCAAGTTATAAGGGATTATTTTTTTTTAAATTATGATTGTTTGCTGAGTGGCATCTCATTCAAGGAGTTGTGCCCATTATGAAAAAACACTAAAGGCATTCAAACCTGGCCCAAATGAAGAGGAGCTCTTTTTTTTTTTTATGGTTTACATCCACAAATTCTTTTTTGTTGTTGTAAATAAGCTGGCATTTTTATGTTAACCAGAAAATCAAAGTTATTTCTAGTCTAGTCTTTGTTTCATAATGAACCAAATGCATAAGTATCTACATGAAAACATTTAAATAAGGGGTGCTACTATGACTCAGTCCACCATTGTAGAAAGAAAATTTTCTCTGAGCTGATTATGAAAAATGAAAATTGCTAGAAAGATACTATCCAAGAGAACTCATGGCTTCTGCACTGAATGCTACAAGTTGAACTGTGTATTTGTAGTAGATCCAAAACTATTTTAATAAATGCCATTGGCAGCACTTCTGCTGTTGTTGGTCAAGACATCCTGAAGGCCAGTACTCTGTAAACTAGAAGAAAACACAGTCTAAGACACTTCAAAACTCTTCTCCACCCACTCCATTGCTTCTGGAACTAATCAAGATGCTGAAAGTTGCTTTTTCCCCCCACTTTCAATGAACTTAAACAAGAAAGTACAAGCTTCAGGCCCTGCTAGCCTCAGCCCAGCTGTACATCCCTCACACCCTCTTGCTGACTTTTTTGCTCACCTATCCATGGAAGCATCACCTTTACCAGCTGCATGCCAGCCTCTGGAGTGCTGACAGAACCCCCTCCACATGCAGTTGATGTGGATTCAAAAACCCTTTCATGCTGAGCACGGAGATCACAGTACATACCTGCTTCATTAACAGATACATACCCACTAAATACCGGTGCAAAAATGGGGAAGTCTTCCTTCATAAAAAAAGCCAAAAAATAAAAAAACCCTACCAATCAGCCAACCAACCAACCAACCAAAAAAAAAAAAAAAAAAAAAAAAAAAAAAAAAAAAAAAAAAAAAAAAAAAAAATCCAGACCCTAAGCAAAACCAGAAAGAAAGCTGCAGCTGTCACCATATTTTTGCAGGAACCATTTCTGCTGCCACATATCACATATTTGTTACTCCAGCCATGCCAGGCCCCAGCTGATGCTGTATTAGCTACATATGAGTTGCTTGATGCTTATGGCACACAGAGTGACCCATGGCCCTTGACCACTCATTGCCCACTCATTGCCGTGTTGCTTTCCCACCCTACTGGGACCAGTTCTCCCCAGAGGATCTTGGTGGTACCCACACTGGAAGGAACTGCCTCGTACTGTCCTGGTCTTTTCTGCTGGAAAGCATGTGAGGTACAACTTTGCATTTGACCCTGAAAAACCTGCATGTCATTATGCCAAGCTAGAGATGGCTTCTCTAAAAAGCGTTAGCAAAATATTGCTCTTCGATTTGGTCCTTGCATTTTGAAACCAGAACATTACACATGAAGCTTTGGGAATTCATTGCTTTCCCATTACACTTAGGACTTACCGTTCCCTGTAACTCAGCAACCAGAGCAAATAAACGCCTTCAGTTTTTCATTTTCAGTCATTATTCTGACAAACCTGGAATAAGACTTCATCATAAATGATTTTTATAGCTGTTACCTTCAACTAGTAAATGATAAATATTTTTCAAGAAATTTGAGTTCATATTTCCCAATGGTCCTTCAGTTTCACTCTCTCTGTAAATTGAAAACTGTGATAACTATAGTAGGTCTATAAGCTGCACAGATAATTTGGCTTCACAGATACCAGCTCGACCAGCCTAGCTCAAAGTAAACAAGTCCCCAGACATGGTAACGATGGGTCAGATTCAAACCCAAACAGAAGACCTCAGCCAGCCCCTCTGAGGCACAGATGCACCCGTATCATCGGCTAGGTGGAGTTGAGACCCTTAACATATCATGTCTGTAAGCAAGAGAAATTTGAAAGCCCTACAAAAGGAGCTGCCCCACAATAAACTTAAGCCTGTTGCTTTGCCTGTCTCTGAAACGAACAGAAAACCAGTAAATCAATGATAAATTTTCCCTAGATATCAGTAACTGTCACCCTGACAAAGCATCACAAAATTAGTATCTGCTAAGGATAGGCAAAACCAGGGAAACATAACATTCAAATGGAAAATTTCATTGGCCCATCACCAACGATAAACAAACCTGTGCTGTCTAAATTCTTTTCAGTGATTCTTATTATGAGACTAATTTTTTGGGTACAAAATACTTTAAAGTGCTTTTTTTCCCTTATTAATATGCCAACAGGCTACATGTGGGTATCTAGCTATCTAGTTGTTATGCAGTCTGTGTTGCCTATCTCTAGAATTTATGCAGGATCAAAAAGCTTTCTGGTAGAGATTTATGCCACTGTCGTTTCCACCAACCTCTCCCCATCTCATTTTTTATGAAGATAGTTTACAATGGCCAAAGAGCCCTTTTGCCAACATAGTTTAAAGTGTTGCCTTGGAGAGGCACTGAAATGATGCACCAAGAACAGGAATTTTCTTTTGTCCATGCGTAATGCAGCTCTAGTCAAGATTTCAGAATAAGAGAATTTCTGTTTTTTTCCCCCCATGGATCACAAGAGACAAGTGAGCTGTAGGTGCAGGCAGGCCATATATTTCTTTAAGATTACATATCTCATTTATTTCAAGATCATTGTTCTTTGTTGTTTTTTTAAGATTTTTGACCCAAGGGCATTTCTAGTACCATGCAGATATTCTGGAAAGTGCTTTGCCCTTACATTTTTTTCATTTGAGTTATATGCATATACATGCTGCATATTTGTTTTGCACAGTCAGTGAAAGGCACCTACTGGCTTCAAAGACATTTCTAGTGTCCCTAGAAAGCTGGAAGCATTTAGAGAACAAAAGTTAAGTGTTCTAAAAATTGCTCACAAAAACAAAGTAAAAAAGTCTGGTGTAGAACATAACAGTCAGTAATAATACTGAATCACGAGTTATGAATCAAGAGTTTGGTAGCTGGATAGCAGCTTCAGAAGCCAGCAAGTGAAGTTCAGAACAACCTACCTTAGAGCTGATACTAAGCCATAAAAACAGAATTCTGTTACTTTAATGACTTTAGACTAAATCCACAAAGAAGTTTCTACACATCTCCACCATAGTTTCTTATCCTGCTTTGAGTGCAAGCTACAGAATAACTATGACTATGTATGGCGTAGATACACATTAGGTTGCAATGAGTTGCAATTTGCACACTGACAGAATTAGTAGCTCTGAAAATCACTGAAGTATTTTTCCAAAGTAGTATACAAATTTTAAGAAAATTCATCCCGCAGAGATATTTTAATACGGCAACATCATCCAAGGAAAAACTGTGGAGGACACTTTTTAGTTTAGATAGGTAGAAATCTAAAATGGTGTTAAGCATATGCTGCCAGATAAATATGAACATTTCCTTTAGAAAAATATAGTCTGTCACACACTTAATATTACAACTGACCTTGATGGTGCAAGTTTATCTGGGTTAGTGCTCCCTGTATGCTGCCCCCTCTTCTCTCAATGTCAATAATCCCTTCTTATGGTGGTCCTGCCTCATTGCTCAGCAGTAGACTTCAGTACTACTACTTCAGTCTACTTCAGTAGACTTTCAGGGACTTGTACATGAATTTTTGAGTGGAGGAGAAAATCAGGCCTTAGTGAGAAGAGACTTTAAACCTGGCTTGTTTTGTCAGCACACACACACACCCACACACAGCAGCCATAAAAATGTGGACCAAAACCAGCAGGAAGTGAGGCTCCCTCCCAGGAATAATATCATTACAAAAACTCCTGATATGCAGAGAATCTCTTTTTTTTGAGCATTTACTCAGATTTGAAAGAAGGAAGGAAACTGCCCTCCCTCTTGCAGAGCACCTTTCAAAAGGCTGCAATCTCAGCCAGAATGCAACTTAACATAAGACTCATGGAACAATGTCTTCTCCCTGAAGCTCTGAGGTTTTATTTGCAGGCTATGTGTAATAATGCCACCTACTGCCACTTGAGAAACATAATTTGTTTAGCTGCAAAGCAATGTGGTTATTATCTTTGTACAAAGTCCTCATATTTCTAGATTCATTACCTTAATTTTGAGAAAAAAAGGGAATTTTTCAAGCCATATTGAAATAAACACTGTTCATTAACTTTTGTTTCAAGACAAATCCTGATTAAACTGTCATGCACATATTCATAATGCATAAATTCCTGGTTTTATTCTACTGAAGTTAAAACAGATTCCTCACCAAAAATAAATACAGTATCAAATCTCAACAATCTGACTAGAGTTTTGGAAATATATTATGATTCAGATGTTAACTTTTCAGACTAAGAAAAGGGAAACATGATTTACCCACAGGTCAGTATTTCAGTATTTTCAGCAGTACTTAAATCACACGTTGAATAAAGTGATCTACCCAGAAGAAACATATAAGAAATTACCAGCAAATTAATAATCTTTAGATTTATAAGATCATAAGCACTCATATAAATCCTCCTTTATTATTTAATAATTAAATGGAACTATAACTTCATCTTTAATCATTCATAATATTTATTACTCTGTTTTACATTCCTTTCATTCAGAATCTATAAGAAAGATGACTGCTTAAAGTTAATTTTGGAAATTTATGATCAAATTTTTAACCTTGATACAGAAAATTCTGGTGTATGTTCATATTCAGAAAAGCAAAAGACTTAAATGTATGCTTGGATTGTTTGCAGTAACACTGTACATGGTTTCATAATTTACAATCATTTCAACAGTCATGGTTGGACTAATACATTACATTTCCACCATAATTCTAATTGTAGCTGCACATGTTCTGAAGCACAAATATTAAGTCTGCCAAATAATGTGTGCCCATCCTGAAAATATGTATTTTACAAATCAGACCTGACTGAAGGAAAATGCAAACGAATTTTAATTTAGAACTATGATTTTACTAAAACCAGATAATATAAGTCTCCTTTTATTCATGAGGTGGATATGAATAATGTGCATGCACAGGACTCCGAGGAGCTTTGTTCACTTCCACCTTTTACAACAGAAAATTTAAACCCAAGAATATTTCTGAGAGACACTGGCCCACTATCCTGAACTGGACTCTATTCGCTGCTGTTTATTTAACATAAATTTTGATTGAAAAACATAGCAGGACTCAGGACTCAGATTTTCAGCATCCTAGCTGGCTGACAAAGTGCTGGTCACCAGGGCTTTTTTTTTTTTAAACTATTCCATTGTGTTTGAAATAACCCAACAGCTCATGAGAGGATGAGCAAAATACAATTTTGGTAACTAGTCTGAAGGTAGGAATGGGGCTTCAGTTTCCCTGTTTTATTAATGCATTTGTATACAAAAGGAAGAAGCAAGATCATGAGAAAAGGAAGACATGAAACAAAAAGGAGTAAGAACTTGCCAAATACCCAAAGATCTTCCCTTCCCTATCAAAAATTCTCAAAAATCAACTTGTAATATATAATGGTTGTGTTCCTTGATGACCCTTGTAGGTTTATGTTTACTTTTCTAAGCCACAAGGCATTCGAGTTTTCCAGCACTTGCAAAAGGATGTTTCACTGATGGGGTAGCAAAACCCAGTAACTACTTTGTCAAATCAGATTCACTGTAAGGTTTGCTTTATATTAATTTTATTTCATAGGTGTCCTGGTGGCACAAAGGAATTTTACACAAATCATGGAATTTTAATTTGGTTACAAAAGAGTTTACAGACAGCTGTATCTAAGAAAGCTACGCTAAGTTATATTTGCTCCAAGAGGGTAAAGCTGGAGCTTGGGCGTGGCTTTGACTGACATTACATGATCTGTCATATTTTTTCTAAAATACATGTCATTTAGCTGCTGACGGTTTTTTGTTTTGTTTCCTCCTTCTGAATTGAAAATTAATATATCCACTAAATAATTCATAATACCAGACCCTTATCATGTAACTAGCTTATTCAGCACAAAGGTCTTGAAGGGTATTTCACTAAAAGGCAACACACTCAAGAATGGAATTTCAGCCTCTTTAATTAACCATAGCATTGTTAGTTCCAGAAGAAATCACAGAAGGATCCAGAGGCTGACTTGGCATCCTCACAAGTTTTATCTTTATCAATCTTGAAGACACAGCAAGAGCAAGGGCCTCCAGGCTGTGCTCCACTGGATTTTCTGAACCCATCTCTCTGAGATGCTGATAAGAATGCTGCAGAAGCTTGCTTGCTAGTGCTATCTATGAGGCACCCTTTCAGTTAAAGCCTTTTCTTAAAAGGAAATTTTGGGATTTATTTTTGTCTGGATTTAGAGGGCTACCTGTCATATATATATATATATATAT
>WBNO01026042.1:1248-12805 GCA_013400575.1 Peucedramus taeniatus | reverse complement strand
TTCATTTGCATAGCCCCGCCCACCCGCGGGCGCCGCGTCAGGCGCGTTCCCCCGGCAACGGCGCCGCGGGTTCGAGCCCGGCCCCGGCGGCTCCCGCTGTCCCTCGGTGTCGCCTCAGTGTCCCCTCCGTGTCCCTCGGTGTCCCTCGGTGTCCCCCGGCCATGCTGCGCGACGAGGACACCGAGGCGGATTTCCAGCGCTTCCTGCGCCGCGTGGACGATGTCAGTGAGTGTCCGGAGGGACCCGGGGACAGCGCGGGGACAGCGAGGGGACAGCGAGGGGACAGCGAGGGGACAGCGAGGGGACAGCGAGGGGACGGGGGACGAGGAAGGCGGAACATCGGTGGGAAAGGGGGAAATGCCCGCTGTGCCGCTCTCCGGCTCGGTTTGCCGGGTGTTTCCCTGGGCCGGGCTGTGGGGAGGCTCTGAGGGCCCCTGGCCGCTCCTCTGTGTATTTCAGCGATGTTGGCAGAAACTGCGGGAGCCGCCCGAAAGTGACGGGAAATCCACCCTGGGAAAGGTTTTGTTCATTTCAAATAAACAAAAATGCCACGCTGGAGCATCCTGCTCCATGCAGGGGGGGTCCCTGCCCATGGGACTGGGTGGGTTTTAAGGTTTTTTGCACCCCAAATCAATATGGGATTTTGTGATTTTATGGTAAAAGCCACCCTGGGCAGCGGTGCCTTCAAAGCAGGTGCCCCCTGAACTCCTGGTGCTTCCACGCTTGAAGTCCTGTGCGTACATATCTTTTATTTGGGTTTTCCCTGTGTGTTTTTAGCCAATTTGCTGCAAGGCCTGAAGTCCCCGGACTCGGCTGTGCAGGAAAAAGCCATTGCTGAGACGGAGAAAAGGCTCCGAGAGCAAGGGGCCAGCAGGGAGGAGGAGGAGGAGTGCAGGACCACGGTGAACAGAACACTCATCAACACTTCTGTAAGGGCTTTTCCTCTGGAATTAAAGCTGGGCTCAGCTCAGGTCTCGCCTGGTTAAAGACACAGCTGGAAACTTTCCAGGAATGTCAGAATTTAGCAAATCCTTGCCATCCTTTGTTGAAATGTCAAACTGCTGCTCCTTCTGTGTGTCAGGCTGGGTGTTTCAGATGCTCCCAGACATTCCCAGCCCAGCCAAGTGTTCCTGTGGCTTTCCCCAAATGTTTGTGCTGTGTTTCTGTTTTTCCAGGGCACGGCGAGGGTGGAGGCAGCAGATGCAGGTAGGACAGTGCTCCTCTCACTCTGCCACAGCTCTAAAACCAGTTCTAGCAGGGATGGAGTTCAGGCAAGGGCTGATTCCACCCCTGACAAAGTCCAAGCTGCCTTTTTCTGGCATCTTTGACCCAAATTCAGTCAGATCTAGGACCACACTCGAGCTCTCCCCAGCATGGCTGTGTTTTTCACAGGTGGGAGCCTTGTTCTCTTATGGCTCCTCATCTTTTTACACTTTTTATTGTGAATTTCAAAACAAACCTGTTTGTTTGCCCCTGGAGAGGAGCAAGGCAGGTGTGCAGATCCTCAGGGGTGGCACCATCCTTGTGACAGCTTGTCAACCACTTCCACTTTAATTGCTGAAATGTCCCCTCAGTATTGGCTTTTATTAAGAAATGACTCAGAAATACCCTAGGAATTGCTGTTTTTTCTCTATTTTAATGAAGTGTGCGCTCTTTTTTTCCTCTCTAAAATGCCACCAACTCTCCTGGCTGGAAGATGGCTTCCTGGCAGCTTTGGAAAAGGATGCCAAGGAACGAGCCCAGCGGAGGAGGAGGAATGAGCAGCTGGCAAACGGTGACTGCTGAGAGCACCTCAGGCTCTTCCTCCAGAAATCACCTCTCAGGGGCTGGGGGAGGCACAGCTGGGCTTGCCTGAGCCCAGAAAGTCTCCCCATCCCTGGGATTCCTGAGCCCAGAAAGTCTCCTCAGCCCTGGGATTCCTGAGCCCAGAAAGTCTCCCCATCCCTGGGATTCCTGAGCCCAGAAAGTGTCCCCAGCCCTGGGATTCCTGAGCCCAGAAAGTCTCCCCAGCCCTGGGATTCCTGAGCCCAGAAACTGTCCCAAGCCCTGGGATTCCTGAGCCCAGAAAGTGTCCCCAGCCCTGGATTTTCCAGGGATTCCTCAGAGCTGCTGCATCCTGGTTTTCTGCACATCTCCTGCTGCTGGGGCTGGTTTGGGATGGAGGGAGGGGCTTTGGGCTGGGCAGAGGGGAATGCTCACTTTTCCCTCTGGAAAATTGCAGTGAAATAATGGAAATAATGGCTGGGCTGGGATCCTGGGGCTGCTCCAGCTGGAGGTTGTGGCCTCTGCCTGCTCAGTGCCATCTGGGGCAATTAAAGCAATTAAATATTCATGAAGATTATTGCTGTTCTCAATGCACTCTGCAGCCCTGAAGGAGCAGGGGAACGAAGCCTTCAGGGCAGGAGATTTTGGCCTGGCCATCCAGAGGTACTCAGAGGGGCTGGAGAAGCTGAGGGACAAGCAGGAGCTCTACACAAACAGGGCCCAGGTCAGTGGCAGGGAAGGAGCCACTTCTGGCTGTTTTTTTGTGGATAAAACCCCAAAACATTGTTCTGTTGCACCCCCTTGGATGTGGTGAACCCCTGCTCCTCCAGAGTGGGGGGAAATCGTTCCAATTCCCAGTTTTATTCAAATACTCTGATTTTTTATTATTATTAATGCTTTTTCAGGAATCACTGCTATAGCTGAAGAGTGAAATATTTGCTTTGCAGTCTCTGTTTGCCTTGCTCTGTGTGTGTGTAGAATTCAGTTCAATTGATCCTAAATTAGAAAACCAAGGGGGATGGCAGACAAGAGAAGAATGGAAATTACCCTGCAAAATCAATGGCCAGGCCAATGAGCAGCCTAATTTTATTCTTTTTAATTAGCCAGTGTTTGTGCAACAGTGAGCAGAAATTGTTTAAAGAATTCTAATTCTTCTGCCTGGACTTTTTCTGGTTTTTTTCAGGCCTACCTGAAGCTCCATGAGTATGAGAAAGCCATCAGTGACTGTGAGTGGGCATTAAAGGTAATTCCACATTTGTCAAGTGGAAAAGACCCCTAAAATCAGCATTATTTACAGAAATCCAGATTTTTTACTCAAATGAGCAGGAAAATAATCACCTTTTGGAAACCCTGCTTTCCACCCTCCCCTCAAGCCTGTGTTTCTTCACTACCTGGGGGCAGTAATTCAGCATAAAAACGTTAGACACCACTAATAAATGGTATAAATACCCTAATCTTTGCTTTAGGCAGCTCTAATAATTAATCAGAATGCTGGAAAAAATATTGAAAGGCTGAAATTTTCTAAACACAACATAACTCCTAATCATTTCTGTTTTGACTCAGTGCAATAAGAACTGCCTTAAAGCCTATTTCCTCATGGGGAAAGCTCACCTGGCCCTGCAGCACTTCACTGAGGTAAGCTGGCTGGATTTTGGGGCCATGGGACCACCTTTTATTCTGCTTTGGTGGCTGAGAGGGAGAGAGTTTCATGCCACACCTCAGTTTCTGTTTTCTCACTGAAACTCTGATTTTTGACTCCTTGGGTTTTGCTGGAATTTTTCCTTTGAATTTGCAACAGCAGGCAGATGTAGGGACTGAGAATATTTGCCTTTTTTGAGAGTTTTGACACTGCACCTCCATAAATTTTACTTCTCACATTTATCAAGGACTGTGGCCCCAAAAAAACTTTTGGGATCTGATTGGGATATCATTGGTGCCATGCTCCTTTTTGCAGCTGAAATTGAGAGCCCTTTTTTCTCCCCCTGCAGGCCAGGCAGTGCTACGAGAAGATGCTGCAGGTTGATCCCCAGAAGGAGAACCTGTTTCAAGGTAAGGAACATTTTCACTCCTGTTTTCTGATGAGGATGGAGCAGAATTTCCCTGCCACGATTCCCTGTGACCTCCCAGAATGTGTGAGCGAGGCCAGGCTGGAGGAGAAGAGGCTGAGAGAGGAGGAGAGGGCAGAGAGGGAGCTCCAGGCTGGGAGTTTTGCTGCTTCATCCATCCAGCAATTGCTGCAGAGGATGAGCAGCCCCGACCAAGACATCCTCTACTACACAGGGGGCATCAGGCTCCTGGCAGAAGTCGTGAAAAATTGTGAGTGTTTGCTGCAAAATGTTAATTTTGTTAATTGTTGTTAATTCTGGGAGGTGTGGCCCAGGCAGAGGAGGGCAGGGGAGCAGTTTTTAAAGGAGCAGAGTCACTGTTCCTGCATTTCAAACACAAATCTGGCAGTGTTGGATGTCTCAGCGTGGCCAGTGGGTGTTTACAGCATTTTTTAGAATCAGGCTGATGTTGTAGCTGAGCTGCTGAGAGTTCTTAGGGTCTCATTTGTTTATAAATATTTGTAATTCTCTGTTAAAGCCCGTTGAGTTACAAAGCCAATTTTGTGTTTCAGCCTTCCTAAATCACCTTTCAGTTGAAGCCAAAAGCACCAGGCAGGAATCAGAGCAATTTTCAGCTTCAGAACCACTCCTCCTTCATTCCTTCTTGAATTTCCCCTCCTTTTCCCCAGAGCTGCTGATGCAGTGACCTTTTCTTTTAGCACTGGTCAGGAAGAGCAGGAGCCTGCCTGGCTGTCACACACCTGAGCTGTTTTTGTCTCTGCCTCTTCCAGGCACTGGGCAAACGTTCTTCAGGACAAACAATGGCTTCAGTATCCTCAGGAACGAGACTGTCAGGGGGTAAGAGCTCTGCAGAGGGGCACTGCAGCCTGGGGAAATGGGAATATTGTTTGCAAGAAACAGAATCACCTCTTGAAATGCAGGTGAGCTGATCAGAGGAGGATGTAATCCCAGATTTTAGTGTCTGAATGGAGGGGCTGATAGCTGACTCTGACACAAACAGTGCTCCCTCAGATGCAGGGAGGGGAATCCATGGATTGCTGTTTGTGTCTGCTCTGTCTGGGCAGTTATCCTATCCCTGGTGGTGAGAGCAGCTTTGCAGAAAAAATCTGAGTATAAAAGAACATCTGAAGGCTCTGGCTGCACCCCCTGGGGCTGGGGTTGGGTGAATATTTGGGTGTTCCTGGCACTTGCAGCACTGAGACTTTTTAGGGTGCATCCATATTTTGGGTGGTGGCTGCAGACAGACCTGAGGGGTGAAGCATGGACAAATTTCCATTGCCTGGACATTTCCCACTGGTTTGATCCATCCTTTGCTCTGTTCCTTTTCTCATCCAGGGCCTTCTGTGCAGAGAACAAAAGCCCTGCTGAGGTGGAGCTCTGTGTTTCCCTTCTGCTCCTGTGGCAAGCTGCCTGTGCTGGGAATGGTAAATCCCTGGAATCCACACTCACCCCGTTAATGTGAGATTAATTTGGCATTTCTGGGGCTGGGACTGGGGCTGGGCATGGCCACCCCTCTCCCAGAGCACCTGGATCCATCCAGATGTGGTTGGAACCCAAGTTTTGCAGGTTCAGAGGTGTTGGATGCAGCCATCATTTTGGCAGGGTGAAATTTCCACTCTGTGAGCATTTCAAATCCACCCAAGGGGTGAGAAGTAAATTCCCTGTGATTTTTGCTGCTCTTAAGATAACACCAGTTGCACAATTTTCTCTGTTTTAAGCAGTTATACCTGCAAAAAGCAGAGTTTTATGGAAGAGAAGGCTGAATTATTTTAGAATTATCTATCAACAGTGCTTGGGCAGGTACCTGCCTCTGTTTTTAGGGAATACCCACGTGGGTGAGAAATGGGCTGGTAAAGTGGAAATGCAGAATATTGACATTTGTGTCAACTTGTGAAGTTCACCTGATGCCAAATAAAATATCAATGCTGAAAAAAAAAATTAAATAAATAAAATGAGGATGCCAGTGAGTGACATTGCAGTGAGATTTTCTCTCTGTTTCCAGAAGAAAATCAGCGTCTCCTGTTGGCCCAGCCTGAAGTGGGTGCCCAGCTGGCAGAGCTGCTCTCCTCTGGCACAGCCCAGCTCCAGAGGGAGACCCTGGCACTGATTTCTCTCTACTCAGAGCACGAGAGGGGCCGGAGGCTGCTGCTCAGGCAGGACCTGAGCAGGTGAGCAGCCCCTGGAAAATTCCTGGCAGTGCTCAGAGCTGCCCCAGCTCCGGGGGAAAAGGAGACTCAGGGGTGTCCTGGTCACTCTCTAAACCCCCTGAAAGGTGCCTGTGCTCAGCTGGGGCTGGGCTCTCTCTCCAAGAACTGACAGAACCAGAGGACACAGCCTCAGCTGCACCAAGGGAAATTTAGGAATTTGGATATCAGGAAGTTTTTCACAGAAAGGGAGATAAAGTTCTGGAATGTTCTGCCTGGGGAGGTGATGGAGTCACCATCCCTGGGTGTGTTTAACAAAGCCTGGATGTGGCACTGGGTGCCAGGGTTGAGTTGAGGGGTTGGGGCTGGGTTGGACTCGATGATCTTGAAGGGCTCTTCCAACCCAGTGATTCTGTGAGTTCCTGAGGGGACACAGTGACACTGAGGCTGCTGCCCCTGGCCTGGCAAAAATAAAAGCTGGATGTGTGGGGTAGAGCTGCAGGAAGTTTTGATGTCTGAAACAAAGCAGGATTTAAATGAATTCCTGTAATTTTGAGTCCCCCCCTCTAAACCTGTGTAGCACCCAGGCAGAGCTTGCCCTGGTGCCTCTGAAATCTCCTGGGTTCCAGCTGGATTTGGGGTTATTTAGTGTTGCCATGGCTCACTGAGTGGGGAAGGAAACACCATTTGTCCCATTGTCCTGCTGCTTCCTCCCAGGTTACCCTGAGAAATGTCCATTTACTGGTTTGGAGCAATAATGGCTGATCAGGAGACATTGCTCATTTTCCTGGGGAGGAAAGGTGAAAGGAATGAGCCACATCTCACAGGGTGCTTACAGAAGGCAGATTTAACTGTGGCTTGAAATACCAACAACCTAAAAAAACAGAATTTTGATCTTTAATGATTAAACCAAGGCTGACACCAATTTCTGGTTTTTTTTTTTTATTATTTTAACACCAGATGGCTGCAGATTTTGATGGCATTTGTCAAGTGCACTGATGCAAGGGCTGATAGTGCCATGAACATCCTGTCTGACTTAATTGGGGAGAAAAGGTAATTTATTTAAATTCCTCATTCATTTCTCTAAAGCTGTGCTGGGAGTTGTATGAAATGAGCCAGGGACAGGCTGTTGGCCACCTTTGCTGTGAACTTACTGAGGTTTCTATTGCTCTTCTCTTGCCTTTAGCTCTGTTTTTTGACTAAAACTGGTTTTTTTATCCCCCAACAGGTTCCAAACCCAGTGTCAGGCCACACTTTCCACGGGTGTTTTACCTTTATTCACCCAGCTGCTGGTAGGGAAAATCAGATTTTGTATTTCCAGTTTATTTTTGTGTAACAAATCCTCTGTCTGCTCTATGGGTGTAAGAAACTGAGTTTTGTCAGGAAAATGTTCTTTTATCCAACATTTTGCCCTGCACATCCCTAGTTCAATATTCAGTATAAACTCTGGCCTTGGTTGCAGATTCCCACTGATAATTTCACCTTCAGCTTTGAGTTTTGCTCTTCTTGATGTGACTTTAATCCCCTGTCAACAACCTGTTCTGCCTTGGGTGGTGATTTTTGCTTTCTAATCTGTGGGATCACAGTGAGGAGATGATTTTGGGTTCTGAGGTAAAGAATCCCTTTCCTGGGCATCCTTTATCCAACAGCAAATGACACTAATCTCTCTCATCTATCCTACACTTCCATGGGTTCTAGTTCATCTAGAACTCCTGGAAGCCTTCTCCATGGGTGAGGATCAAAGCCAGCATTTTTCTGGGGTTCAGTATCCCCTAGAGCAGCCAGAGGAACATCCCCCTTGCCCTTGGCTTCCCACAACAGATGTGCTGTTTGCTCAGGGTTTGGGGTTGATATTTTTGGGTTTTTTTTGCTGTGTTTGCAGGTGTGTGCCAGGCAGGTGAACCAGGCAGCCCTGGCCCGTGGCGTGGGCGTGCTGGGCAGCCTGTGTGCAGATGTTGGCCTGAGGGCACAGCTGGCTCAGAGCAGGGAGTGCTGGCAGGCCTGCCTGCAGCTGCTGGTAAAGGAACCCGGGCTATTCCCAGCCCTCTGCTCCCCTCACAGCCCTGAGCCTTTCCCTCCAGCTGGGATCTTGGGGGGAGCTCTCAGAGCAGCCCCCCCTCAGCTGGGTCCCTTCAAAGTGGCCCCTTCCTGGTGGAAACTTTTTCTGTGGCCTGAGGTCAAATACAGGATTTTCTATGGCCTCAGGTCAAATATGGGATTTTCTGTGGCCCCAAGTCAAATATAGGATTTTCTATGGCCTGAGGTCAAATACAGGATTTTCTATGGCCTCAGGTCAAATACAGGATTTTCTATGGCCTGAGGTCAAATATAGGATTTTCTGTGGCCTCAGGTCAAATAAAGGGTTTTCTATGGCCTCAGGTCAAATACAGGATTTTTTAGGGCATCAAGTCAAATACAGGATTTTCTGTGGCCTGAGGTCAAATATAGGATTTTCTATAGCCCCAAGTCAAATATAGGATTTTCTATGGCCTGAGGTCAAATATGGGATTTTCTATGGCCCCAAGTCAAATATAGGATTTTCTGTGGCCTCAGGTCAAATATGGGATTTTCTGTGGCCTCAGGTCAAATAAAGGGTTTTCTATGGCCTCAGGTCAAATACAGGATTTTTTAGGGCGTCAACTCAAATACAGGATTTTCTGTGGCCTTAAGTTAAATATAGGATTTTCTATGGCCTCAGGTCAAATATAGGATTTTTTAGGGCCTCAGGTCAAATATGGTATTTTCTTGTGGCTCTGTGCCCTTCAGCACAGAAAGTTTAAAATTCTAAGATTCTAACACCTTCCAGGTGAGGCTGTGCTGTGAGCACAGTCCCCAAAAACTGAAGGTTCAGGGGGTGGGAATGGATCTTTTTTGGGGGGTGGATCCCCAAAAACAGGGCGTGGGGAGGGATCTTTGTAACATCCCAAACATCCCAAGTTTGGGGTGCGCAGCTTTGGGTCCCAAACATGTGGGTTTGTGTCACAGAGTGTCCCCAGCTCTGCTTCTCCCAGAGCTTTTCCTCACTCTGGAGCTGATTTTCCTGCTCTCTCTCAGGATGGGTGCCCTGATGGCAGCAGCCCTGGGTACCAGCAGTGTGTGTTTGCAGTGCTGGGGCTGATGATGAACCTGCTGCTTGAATCCAATGGCACCATCCAGGTAGGCAACAGCTGGGAATTTTAAAAAAATTCCCATCTTGCAGGCTGGTTTTAAGGGTAGTTGACAAATTTAGGTAGGCTGAAAAATGAGAAAAGATACAGGATTTTCTCCTCTGCCACCACCTCCAATATATAAACAGCTCTGAGGAAAAACCTGTGTGAAGTGCATGAATTATCTTCCCATGGTGGTATAAATGTTTTGTTTGGAATCACTCTCAAATTGTGCCGTGTTCTGAGATCCTGGTTACATTCCAAAATTATCCAAAGCTCAGGATCCCATCAGGAAGGCAGAATTCCCTGAGTTTTCTCTGAGTATTCCCTGTGTTATTTCCCCTGAGTTTTCCCCTGAGTATTCCCTGAATTTCCCCTGTGTTTTCCCTGAGTTTCCTTGTGTTGTTTCCCCTGTGTTTCCCCTGTGTTTCCCCTGTTTCCTTTGAGTTTCCCCTGTGTTTTTCCCGAGTTTCCCCTGTGTTTTTCCCGAGTATTCCCTCTGTAGTTTCCCCTCAGTTTCCCCTCAGTTTCCCCTCAGTTTCCCCTGTGTTTCCCCTGTGTTTCCCCTGTGTATTCCCTCTGTTGTTTCCCCTGAGTTTCCCCTCAGTTTCCCCTCAGTTTCCCCTCAGTTTCCCCTCAGTTTCCCCTGTGTATTCCCTCTGTTGTTTCCCCTGAGTTTCCCCTGAGTTTCCCCTGAGTTTCCCCTCAGTTTCCCCTGAGTTTTCCCTGTGTTTTCCAGGACTTTGCTGTGCCCATCAGTGGCAGGTGCCTGGCTCTGCTCAGCCATCAGGATGGAAGGATTGTCACAGTAAGTCACCAACCAAAGCTGGGTTTGGCTCTCCTGAGCTCTTCAGAGCCAACTTCTGCCCTGTGCAGGAGCCTTTGAAGCCTAAAACACTCCTAATAGCAATAAAGAAATAATAGACCACTTTTATATTCATTTTTATGTGGTTTGATGCAAGAGGTTTTAAAGTTCTCTTGAAATCTGCTTAACAGAAGCTCTTACAAACCATTTCAGTATGGAACCCTTCAAAAATCAGTGGAGAAGCAAAGCAGCCAGAGCAATTTGGGGGTTCAGCTATTTCCCTTTGCAGTTCCTGTATGGGAATTACAATTGCACCCCTGGGAATGGGGTGGGACTCCAGGGAGAGCAGCTCCTCCAGGCAGGAGCAGATGTGGGCTCTGAGTCCCTTCCCTGAGCTCCCAGGGACTGTTCTGAGCTGTTTCACCTCTCTCAGTGCCAGCACTGCAGGGCTGCTCTCTGCCAGGAATTTGTATTTTGATTTTTTAATGAATGAATACCCAGGGAGTTTTGCTGATCCCAGTTTGGGCTCCTCTCTCCCTGTGCTGAAGCTCTGCTGTGCTCAGTTTCCAAGGAACAACAAAAAAAGCCACATCCTAAAGATGTTCTTTGTTCAACTCTGTAATTCCGGGATTTCCTTAATTTCTGTGAATTTCTCCTTTCAGCACTTTAATTACTTCAGTCTTACTGTGCAAGAAACAAAACAATTGAGCTGCCTGGACCAATAAATGTTTGGTTTTGCTTCTCTCTCTTCCCCCCTCGTTTAGAGAGCCACTGGAGTGCTGAGCCGTGTCCTGCCAGCATCTCCCTCAGCAGTGGAGGAGGTGCTGAAAGGAGGAGTGGTGAAGAAAATGCTCAAATTCTTGAAAGTAAATCCAACTTGCTTTATTTTTGCCTGCTTTCCCCCTGAGCAAATCTACCTCCCCCTCTGTTTATCCTCCTTTCCCTGGAGGATGTGTCTGCATCCTTGTCCATTGTAACAGTCCTCCCAGGTTTCATTTTAAGCCTTTTAATTTTTTTTTTTTAATTCTTAATTCTAATTCTTCTTTATTTTTTTCTTTAATTCTTTCTTCTTAATTTTTTAAAAATTCTTAATCCTAATTCTTCTTTAATTTTTATTCTTTCATTTTTGCTGTATATCCATGCCCAGCAGGTGTTTATGCAGATCAAGTTAGCTGAGAAAAAAATCTGTGGCACAGGGCTCTTGTCAAGGGGAGTAGATTTGAAAAGGATTGGCCTGCAGAGATCCAGGGAATTTTGTGTGTTTGTTACTGGCAGGAATTAAACGAGATTGGTGTGATTCTCAGCCTGTGCTCACCTTGAGATGAATGCCCTGTGAAGGTTTTTATTTGATATTTGTGCCTGAGGAGCAGCTGAGTGTGCCCACGGTGCCTGGGCTGTTGTGGGGCTCAGTGGGGTGGCTGTGTTTGTCACATTGGGGTGGCTGTGTTTGTCACATTGGGGTGGCTGTGTTTGTCCCATTGGGGTGGCTGTGTTTGTCACAGTGGGGTGGCTGTGTTTGTCCCATTGGGGTGGCTGTGTTTGTCACAGTGGGGTGGCTGTGTTTGTCCCATTGGGGTGGCTGTGTTTGTCACAGTGGGGTGGCTGTGTTGGTCTCATTGGGGTGGCTGTGTT